>CAUYQG010195232.1:0-17924 GCA_963574415.1 Tarsius wallacei
CCCCCCCCCCCCCCCCCCCCCCCGCCCCCCCCCCCCCCCCCCCCCCCCCCCCCCCCCCCCCCCCCCGCCCCCCCCCCCCCCCCCCCCCCCCCCCCCCGCCCCCCCCGGCCCCGGCCCCGCGGGCCGCATGGTGGGGGAAAATAACTTTGAAAAATTCTCTGTTCCTAGAGCTCCCTGTGGGGTTGGTGAAAGCATCTAGTCGGATCTCTCTCTCTCCAGACGCCTTCTGATTCTGAGAGCACTCCTCAATAAACCCTTCCAGCATACCAACTCCTGCCGCCTAGTTAGTCTCTCAGGGAGCCTGTGCTGGAAGCAGTGTCTTGGTAAGGAAGTCATCTATGAGTGTAGGCCTAAGGCCTACTTATTTTGGGGTCTCTTGGTTTTACAAACCAGTCCAAATGGTGAGTGAAAAGGAAATGAGCAAATCATCATCAATGATTAGTGCATTTTGTTTTTATCCTAATTAATTAGAAGGCATTGTTACATGCCAATATTTTTTAAAGTGAAGTTCTGAGTTGTTTTTTATTATTTTTCTTATAATGGGGGTGGAAGGGAGAGCTTTTATGTAGTTAATTTCTCAATGATAGAAGCATAAGCCACCAAGTAAGATTTTTCTTAAAATCTTTTTTTTACCATCCATTTCTTTCCACAAAGACATTAGAATTTTGTTCCTACTTTTAAAAACCTATGCCACAAAGAAGGCATTGCCATCAAGAAAGAGAGATAAGAGGACCCATCTCTGAAGCTGTTTTGATATTTGGAGCATGCTTCAGGCATATTCATTTGTCTTTGATGGCTGCTGCAAATTACAAGGCAAAAATAGACAGATGCAGGTAAATTACAAAAAAGAAGGAATCTAGCTCAGTCTTTGTCAGTGCTAAATCTTCAAGGCAGTTTTGAGCATGTAATAAATGTCTACTAGTACTTGTTATGTAAATAACCAAATGACTGATGTATATTCCAAAGCTCAGAAGACAGGACTTCACTGAGCCTCATTTGGACCATACATTTCTCATCTCTAACAAAATTAAAAATATTCTCCTCTTTGTTTTTTCTCCTCATTTTTTACATGATTGATAATAGGTGATAATGTCATATTACATTTGAAAAACACATATTCTGACCTTTGTGTTAGAAGCAGAGCCAAGGATAGAACTCCACCTCGAATGAGAGACCATGGCTGATACCATCGCATGAAATTTAACATGGTTTTTTGAGACAATTAATTTGCTTGACACTCATTTCTATCATAACTATTTTACCCTTTATTATTTCATCTTAATAACAGAAAGAGTAGCACACATAAAGAGATGAAAAGAATGCTCTTTATATTCTCCCATTCTTTTTACAGCTCTTCTATTGTGAGTCAGCCACAACACTAAAGATACAATAATGAGTAAAGAAAAGTTCAAATAGCTCACAGTCTAGGGAGAAGAGACACAAGGCCCATAGTGATTCCAGAAGCAAAACCTCAATTTTTCAACCAACTCATCTTCAATAAAGCCTCCACCAACAATCATTGGGGAGAGGAGAACCTGTTCAGTAAATGGTGCTGGAAAAACTGGATGACCGAATGGAGAAGATTGAAACAGGACCCTACCTATCAACATACACAAAAATCAACTCTAAATGGATCAAAGACCTAAACATAAAACCTCAAGCTATAAGAATCTTAGAAAATTCAGGAGATACCCTTACAGAAATTGGAAGAGGCAACTAATTCCTGATCAAGGCTCCAAAAGCCCATGCCATGAGAAATAAGATAGGCAAGTGGAACTGCATCAAACTCAAAAGTTTCTGCAAACAAAAGAAACCATCAAGAGAGTGGGAAAAATATTTGCCAACTCTACATCTGACAAAGGCCTAACATCCAGGATCTACAAGGAACTCAAACATGCTGAAAGGAAAAAAAACAAACAGTTCTATGAAAAAGTGGGCAAAAGACATAAATAGGTACTTCTCAAAAGAAGACATACGAACAGCCAACAGACACATGAAAGCATGTTCAGCCTCACTAATCATCAGAGAAGTGCAAATCAAAGCTACATTGAGATACCACCTAACTCCAATAAGGATGGCCATCATTAATAAAACAAAAAACAACAAATGTTGGAAAGGATGCTGAGAAAAGGGAATGTTTCTACACTGTTAGTGGGAATGCAAACTTGTTCAACCTCTATGGAAAACAGTGGCAGTTTCTAAAAGAACTAGAAATTGGCCTTCTATATCACCCAGCAATCCCCTTTCTAGGAATATACCTGGAGGAGCTCAAATCATCCTACAAAAAAGATACCTGTGCATGCATGTTTAATGCAGCACTATTCACAATAGCAAAAACATTGAACCAACCATGCTGCCCATCGAAAGTGGACTGGACAGGATGGCCATCATCAATAACTCAAAAAAATAACAGATGCTGGAGAGGATGTGGTGAAAAGGGAACACTTCTACACTGTTGGTGGGAGTGTAAACTCGTACAGTCTCTGTGGAAAACAGTGTGATGATTCCGAAACATTCTAAAAATCGACCTTCCATATGACCCCATAATCCCCCTACTGGGAATATACCCAGAAGAATTCAAATCACTCTATTAAAAAAGATACCTGCACATGTATGTTTCTCGCAGTATTGTTCACAATAGCAAGAACATGGAACCAACCATGCTGCCCATCAAAAGTGGACTGGATAAAAAAAAAAGTGGTACATATACACAATGGAATATTACACAGCCATAAAGAAGAACAAAATCATGAACTTTTCAACGACCTGGATGGACTTAGAGTCTATAATTCTGAGTGATCTTTCACAGACACAAAGAACTGAGTACCACATGTTCTTACTCATCAGTGGACCTTGAACAACTATCCTAATACTATAAGAAAAGGATTGGTGGTAGTGGGAAACTGTGGGGGTGGGCGTGCGGGGAGGTGGGATTGACAGTAGTGGGAATCTGCCTGGGGAAGGGGGGCACAGCTCATCAACAAGGGTACCTGCATAATGAATATTTGTATACCTAACCCTGAATTGTACCCCACATCTTTAAAATAAAAAAATTTAAAAGTTAAAAAAAAAAGAAAAAGTAGACTGGATTTTTAAAAAATCTGTTACATATACATGATGGAATATTATGCAGCCATAAAGAAGGATAAAATTATGGACTTTGCAGCAACTTGGATGGATTTAGAGTCTATCATATTCAGCAATCTAGCACAGAAACAAAGAACTGAGTACCACATGTCCTCACTCATTAGTGGACCCTGAACATCTAGCATAATACATTAAGAAAGGGATTGGCAGTAGAGGGACACTGCCGGGGTAGAAAGAGAGGAAGGGCACATACCATCAGTAAGGGTGCCTGATCTTAATCTAGGTGAATGAGGTCCAATGGCAGGCCCAAAGTTCACCTATATGTAAACCACCCATGTACCCAATCCTGATTTGTAACCCATCTCTAAAATAAATTAAAAATACATTTTTTAAATAAGTCATGAGGCCCACATGAATGCTAACAGGAACACAGTGGAGGTACAGAGCCACAGAGCACAACAAGAGGGGCCAGGAACCTGGACGAAGAAGAAAAGCTTCCTGGAGGAGGTAGCCCCACAACTGAGTCCTGAGGGATAAGTCCATATTCACCAGTTTAGAGTTAAAGAAGTTATTCTAGACAAGAGTAGAGGATTATGGGAACACTGTTAGTGAGAACTGGTAGGGAGGAACAGATGGGAAAAATCTTTAGGTGATGGATTCATTATGATTTGGCAATGGATTAAAACTGGAAAAAGTCAGTGTGAGAAAGTCAGTGCTAAAAAAATAAAATTAGAGTAAGGGAGAACAGGGGAAAAGGAATATGGCAAAGGTCTAGGTCAGGGGTCAAAAAAGCTGCTGCAGACTAAATCCAGCCCAGGGCTTGTTTGTTTAAGGCCCATTTTTAAAGAGTTGTAAAGACAGAGGATGAAGAAGAAGAGGAGGAGGGGGAGGAGAACACAAAGCCTAAAATATTTACTACCTGTCCTTTATAGAAAAACATTTACTGAAACCTGATCTAGAGGATGAGCTCATGATCACAGATAGAAAGATTATTCTTTAAAAATAAGAATATTTTATTAAATAGGAAGAACAAAAGAAAAAATAAAGTTAGAGAACTTAGAAAGTAGTAGAGAAGGAAATCATTCTGTCTTCACAGCTCAGCTTCTTATGAACAACCATATGATTATCTGTTGAGAATGAGGGAGAAAAGGTTTCTAGGCTGTTAGTGTTCTATTTTAAAAAGATGAACATTAAAAAATAATTTTGAGAGGACTTATCTCTATATCCTGAAATCTTGAACAGTGCTTGGCTTTTTGTTGTCATTCAATTAATGTTAAATTAAAATGTTATCAAAATTTAAATACTAAAAAATCATAAAATGTAATCAGTTTTTTCTAAGTCACCAACCAAGGGAAAGGTAAGCTTGAAGATGTATACACAATGGTTTCATTTTCCCCAGATTCGCACAAAAAATACAAGGGCCAAAGAGCAAATGATCTTAAGCATGGTTGTTGAACCACAGTCATCCTTGCTCCCAAACAAATTTGTGTCACAGAGGACTATGACAGGACAAGCTTTCTCTGAAAAGGCCAGCACAGACAACCACCATAAAGATATGGCCCATATGAGCACATGAACCTTCTGAGTGGCAGTCACAACTTCATTACTGTCCTGGAGACACGCATAGAAAAGGAAACCTCTTCTTGAATGTAACCTCCTGGGCTTGGGTTCTCAAGCCACAGCATCCAGGCACAGACATGGGCCATGCTGATGTCCTTTTGGAGTATAATTCCTTCTGCTTCTCACCACAAGTTGCAGGCAGGATCCCCTAGTCTCCATCTTCTTCTGGTGCCTATTTCCCTTACAGACCTCTTTCCACAACACTGCTCTTCCCCTTCCCAAAGTTTATCTATTCAAGATAATGAGAAGACAAGCCACAAATTGAGATAAAATATTTTTTAAAAACATACCTACCACTCCTATTCACCACTGTACTGGAAGTCCTAGCCAGAGCAATCAGGCAAGAGAAAGAAATAAATAACATCCAAATCAGCAGTGAAGAAGCCAAATTATATCTCTGTTCCCTGATGACATGATTGTATATCTAGAAACACTAAAGATTTATCCAAGAGGCTCCTAGACCTGATTAACGACTTCAGTAAAATTTCAGGATGCAAAATCAACATACAAAAATCGGTAGTATTTCTATACACAAATAACACTCAAGCTGAGAACCAAATCAAGAACTCAATCATCTCATTAACCATAGACACACACACACACACACACACCTAGGAATACATTTAACCCTGGGAGGTGAAAGACTTTTGCAGGGAGAATTACAAAATAGTAATGAAATAAATTGTAGACAACACAAACAAATGGAAAAGCATCCCATATTCATAGATCAGAAGAATCACTGTCATTAAAATGACCATAGCACCCAAAGAAGTCTATAGATTCAACACAATATCAACAAAATGCCAACATCGCCTTCCACAGAGTTAGGAAAAAAAAGATCCTAACGTTCACTTGGAACGAAAAAGGGCCTGAATAGCCAAAACAATCCTAAGTAAAAAGAACAAATGCAGAGGCATCACGTTGCCTGACTGCAAATTATACTATAAGACTATAGTAACCAAAACAGCATGGTAGTGCTACAAAACAGTTAGCTCAGTGGAACAGAATAGAGAACACAGAAATAAAGCCACATACCAACAATCAATTGGTCTTCAACAAACTGGCAAAAATAAACGAGGAAGGAACACCCTATTCAATAAATGGTGTAGGGAAAATTGGCTAGCCATGTGTAGAAGAACAAAACTGGACCACCACTTCTCCTTGTATACAAAAATTAACTTAAGATAAATTAAAGACGTAAATGTAAGACATTAAACTATAAAAATCCCGGAATTAAAGAAAGGACAAACTCTTCTGAACATCGACCTACACAAAGAATTTATGATGACGACCCCAAAAGCAAATGCGGCAAAAAAAAAAAAAAAATAGACAATTGGGACTTAATTAAACTAAAAAGCAACTGCACAGAAAAAGAAATAATCAACAGAGTGAACAAAAAAAAAACCTATGGAACAGAAGAAAATATTTGCAAATTATGCCTCAGACAAAGGACTAATATCCAGAATTTACAAGGCACTTAAGCAATTCAACACACACACACACAAAACTAAAAAGTGGGCAAAGGACATGAGCAGACACTTCTCAAAAGAAGACACACAAATAGCCAACAACATGAAAAAAAAATGCTCAAATCACTAATCATCAGAGAAATGCAAATTAAAACCACAATGAGATATCATCTTACACCAGTCAGAATGGCTATTATCAAAAAGAAAATGCTCATACACTGCTGATGTGATTGTAAAATAGTTTAACCACTATGGAAAACAGTATGGCGATTTCTCAAAGAACTAAAAATAGAATTGTCATTCGACCCAACAATCCCACTACTGGGTATCTACCCAGAGATATCATTTAATAAAAAATGTGTCAAGGAAAAGCATTTAACCTAATCTGTACAATGTATTTGATATAATGTTGTATCTTATACTTTTGTTGTTTTTTAACCAGTTATGTCACTTTTAACCAGTTCTTTATAATTACCATCTGGGTTGCTTACAATTTTATAAGCAGGGCTGCAATGAAAATCTTTGAATATAAATATTTAGCAACTTATACAGTGTATTTGAAGAATAAATTCCTGAGACTGGGATTTCTGGGTTAATAGATTTGTGTATCCAATTTTTATCTTTTAAAAAATTTATTTATTTGTTTGTTTATTTATTTATTTAGAGTCAGTGGTCTCACTCTGTCACCCAGGCTGGCATGCAGTGAAATCATCACAGCATCATGGCTCACCACAGCCTCGACCTCCTGGGTCAGGTAAACCTTCTACCTCAGTCTCCTGAGTAGCTAGGACTACAAGTGTGCACAACACCACAACCTATGAATAATTTTTAGTAGTGAATTATGTGCTTCAAAGATTACATAAAGTAACATACAACGGTATACGAGTTCCTAGCCCCTAAATCCTCAGCAAATGCATGCTTTTCTTAGCTTCAAAACAAAGGTTTTCCTTGGTTTCCCCAAGCATGTCCCATGACCGGCTAATTCAGTATTGCCCTGATTTCTCAAGTACTAGCTGCTCTGCATTCACTCTGCAGTCTGCTGAGACCATGCTAACAAATTCCAAATTGAGAGCAAATTTTTGATGCTATTTTGTAGTTTTATATACAAAAACATAAAAATACCTAAAATCTGTCAATCATTCCTCCCTCTCCTTGCTTTCTACAGGTTTCCCAAGGTAACTCTATAAAAAGAAACATAGCAAAATGGAAAACAAAGTACCACTTTAGTAACTGAGGAGTCAGTGACCAAGGACCATAAAAGCATATTTCAGACAAAGGTTTTGTGGCTTTGATTAAAACTACCCACATTATCCCAGGTTCCATTCAAATCTAGATCTTGGGAAGATCTGAACATTACATATGCCTATTAGGTGAAAAGATGGAGGAGATGGCAAATTGACTGAATCTGTCAGAAAACTCTCTAAACTTGCCACATAAAATATTTTCTAAAAGAAGAATGAGAATAATGTTTCTGAATGAACATGCATTTTTAACTTAAAGCCTTCTGACCCTGGTGAAAGAAGTAGAATCAGTGTCTTGGGAGTTGACATTATCAGAGTAGCAGCTGCTCTTCCTTAGGTGGGTGCAAGGAGGTGAGCGGCAAGAATGGAGCAGAAATATTCTCCTCTCACAGCCTCACTACGACAGACTGCCACATATCCCTCATGTGGTCTCTTTCAGGGCAGATCAAAGTGGTGTCATAATAACGGCATACTTATATAAACCTCTCCTCTTGATGCATTACCTTCATCTAACTACAGTTTATTTTTGTTTTTACAGGGGTAAAAGGCAAACAAATTGTAAAATATTTGAATGAAACTGAATTTCATTCTGAATTTAAGGTTGAACTTTACCCTTGCAGTATAAGACTAATATATGAGGCCGGGCTTGGTGGCTCAGCCTGTAATCCCAGTGCTTTGGGAGGCCGAGGTGAGTGGATTGCCTGAGCCCGCGAGTTCGAGACCCGCTTGGGCAACTTGGCAAGACTTCATCTCTACAATAAATCAAAAATTAGCCAGGCGTGGTAGTGCACGCCTGTAATTTCAGCTACTTGGGAGGCTGAGGTGGAAGGATCCCCGGAGCCCAGCAGGTTGAGGCTGCAGTGGCCGGGAGCGTGCCACTGCACCCCAGTCTAGGTGACAGAGTAAGACTCCAACTCAAAAAAAAAAAAAAAAAAAAAAAGACTAATATATGATATGTATGTTACAATGTATAAATATGCTACAATCCAATTTTTAAAGAATAATTGACAAAGATTTACCAAAGATATAATGACTGTGAGTTTTCACAGAGTCAAGCAGAACATCATCAAAGTAAGGGCACAGCTTCATAGTCATGCTTTTACACAACTCTGAGTCTTGCATATGCTGTAGCCTACTTTGAGTGCTATTCCTTCCTTTTATCAACCTGAAAAACTCCTGCATATCCTTCCAGACAAGTTATGCCTCCCTGTGCTGTCTTTTCCATTTTCTCCTTATTATTTCACTGTATCCCATAATTTTATCTACTAAGGCACCCATCTCACTGAATTAAAATAATTTATTCCTTTCTCGTCATTGCTGCTAATCTATAAGATACTTAAGAGTGCACTTCATAGTTCAGTCATTTGTGTGTCTTTAGAACTTAAAACAATGTTTCATCAAGGGTACTCAGTAAATATTTCTGGAATACATAATGGAAAATGTTGTGTCTTGTTACATTCTGGTTCATTGACTTGAACTAGAAATAATAAAGTGGTTAAAAGAAGCTTATCTTAAGGGACATCTTCTCTGTCAATGGACCATGTGTTGGGGGTCAGGGGAGGACAGACTTCCAATAACCAGAAGGTCTCATAGCATAGAGAGCTCATGAAATTTGAAAACTCGTGCCAGAATAAAGATTTTGGGAATACCAGTGGCTTCTGGACAGCTAGTGAGAAATCAGGAGAAAAAAAATAATTTCCCTCCTCTGGATTTATCCGAGCACTGGATACAGGACCTTCTAGGAGTTTCAACACTTTACTAACAAGGCACATAAGTATACTAACAATACTTGTCTCCTTTATCTTTTAATTATCTCTAAGACTTACTGGCAATAAAAGATAATTATATATGAGGAAATATATAAAGAAAATCAGCACTTTGTTTATGAATGTTTAGCACATTCACCTTGCTCCTTGTGGCTGAACTATTCTCTACATCAGTATATTCTGTCAGGTCCTTTCACTCACCTGATATGGCAAGTAAAGAGCCTAAATGTCCCTTAAGATAAATGAAAAATATTTATCTTTCTGTTACAGTCAAATAGAACCATTTGCATTGCAAATTCAATTTTACTTTGTATATATAAAATGTTGTATTTCTTCTTGTAATTCTCTTTTTTTAGGGCACATGTGAAATGAATCACATAAACAGGTTACTTTTATTTACCTAAGAAAAGTTACATTTATTATCCCCAGATACAATTATGTAGCAAGACAATAGCCACACTGGCAGGCTTAAGAGGAAATTTTCAAAATTAATGTTTTCCTTTCCATTAGCATATTAACAACCAATTCTGAAGCATTTATTTGTAGAAATTTTCACAGTGTAGAGAAGAAGCTACTATTTATCATTAAAGTTTGGCTAAAGTCAGAAAAAGGAGGAGAAAAGGTCAGAAGAAGTGATGCAGAGAAAACTTTCATACTAGGGATTATGGGAGAAAGAAAGAGAGAAACTTTATGAGATAAGGCCAAGGCAGTGGAATGGGGGCCATCCCACAACCCCATATCTACCTGTGCACAGCCACATCAAAATAAATTTGGCAATCTGAAGTTCAGCTTTACTGAGTCACTTAGTACCAACTTTCAAGATGTTTTGCCTAAGAAAAATTTGTAACTTGGAGGGAGGACTTTTGGTACAACTAAGGTATGCCACCTGTCTACTAACAGAAGTACATTGGTTCTAATCCCAGGAGTAGGATAGAGCCTATTTATTCTACTGTAATGGTTTGCTTGAGTGAAAGATAAGCAGACTCTCTCCATGTTTCAAAACTAAAACTTTACTAAACCAGGGCACCTTAAACAGTCAACAGTCAAGTATACTTTCTTATAGAAAAAGCGCTTAAGTTAAATAAAAACCTAAATAAAAATTGATTTACTTCTCACTAAACCTTTGTTTTGATCTTTATTATTTATCACTTTTCTTTCTAGCTTCAGTGAAACACTCTTAATTTCTTTCAGATATTTCAGTTCTGAGAAATCAAAACTTTAACAGTACTGATGTCAGAGATTTCTTTTGGAATAAATATCTCAAGACTATTTTCTGCTACAGGCTGTGACTTCAAACTCAGCTTCTTCCTCTTTAATCTATCATAGGATGAACTAAAGGGGCAAAAAACAGCCTCTCTTCTTTTTGAAGGGTGAAGGTAAAGTTAAAAAAAAAAAAAAACATCGTTCTGTTTCAACACTGAAAGGTCAAAAATTATCTAAGCCTAAACTCCTCCAAATGACTCAGATTCAAAGAAATTTGCATTGTTATTATTCAGTACTTCTGCTCTCTTTGTCAACTATTCTATTATTAAACAATAGCAGTGGTACTGCTTCATCTTGAGTATGCAAATTGTAATTGTTAGAGTTGTTATGCATTGAGTTACAATTCTCATTTGTTTCTTAGATGTTTATTTGCAACTAAATTGCAAGTTTGTTGCAATTAGGGAATATATCTTTTACTTGCTTGGTCATACTACTCTGCATACAACACTACAAAGTCTGCATTAATGCCATATTTGGTATATTTTGTATTTTATCAAAATAAGTTTTTAATAAAAGTTTACATACCTACTCAGTGAAAAAAAACATATTATTGTAAAGATGTCTGTAAAAATAGTTAATGTTGGGCTATAATAATATTGGATTCTGTTATATTTCATACATGTGATCTCATTTGTTCCTAGTTTTACTGACTATAACAAAACATGAACATAACACTGTTGATATTTTTATTTCTGAAATTACTTAGCCACGTTAAAGAGGCAAGATTAGATATTTATATTTAAGGAGACACACCCATATCATACTCTGAGCTAATTAATTTATTAGCCAGTCATAAAGAAAGATCACTAACAATTTTCAGAGCAATAAAAATGACATGCTTGACTTTCCACATTAATAGCAGAGTGAATAATTCCATAGGATGTAGGCAGAGGAGCCTGTACTATTTCAATAGTGATAACGCACATCTTGTGAAATTCCTGGTGATTTAGTATGAATGACTAGGAAAGTTATTATTTGTGCATAAGAAAAACTCAATTTAAATATAACCATAACTCAAAAATGTGTTCAGTGCTTTTGTATGCATTGGGAAATTGTATATCTCAAAAATTAATCAACAAAACCAGTGGTTGGAATTTTTGATGTTAGACTCAATACAAATCTTCCTTTATCCTTTATATTATTGAAAGTTATACTCTTGCAATGTATACCAAGATATCAGCACCTCCTCCTTTCTAATCGTTTCCGAGTCACTATTGTTCCTTATATGTATTGTGATATGTTGGAAAATTCTTAAGAGGCAGTTGGTGCGGAGATTAAGATGTGAGCCATTAGCTTTGAACTGAAGCAGAATCTGAGGCAAATCTCAGCTCTGCATTTTGCTGGCCATGTGAGCTTTGGAAAGTTAATCACTGTGAACTTCAGTTTACTCCATGATGTAATTCAGATAATCATAGCTCTGATGTAATTGCATCGTTATAAGCATTAAGACAACATCTATCAAATTAGCACTTAACACAGCACCTGGTATATAGTTTTAAAATGCTTAAGAAATGTTCCCAATAAAAAGATCGCAAAGTAAAAATTGGAGGCAAACAACAGGAATAATTATAAGCAGAAACTTATTACTTTTGAACTTATCTGCAATTCTTAACTAAAAACTGTGATCACTAATACAAAATTAATTAATATGAATATTCTCTCTCATGCTGCCTCTACACTTCAGAAGATACTCTTTTATAATTGCTAATCCTGTTGCAAATAATAATTTCTTAAGAATATAAACATACTGGATTACATTTTCATTTTATTATAAGCAAAATTTTATCCCTACAAAGTAAAATACCTACTTAACTCTTTCCAAATTAAGTAAAATTCTTTCCAAGAGTTAGGAAAAATAAAATATACTTCCTTTTGACCAAACAAGTCCATTGCATTTGGTAAATAAAATACATGTCTGGTTTGTAACTATAAAATACATGTCTGGTTAGTAGATGTGAAAAAGAGATTTATTTTTTCAATGTTCAATAGTTGACTGCTAAGTTTTGTCACTGAATGCAAATTCTGATTCAATTCCTGTTGAAAATTAAGCTTAAGCTTAAGGAAATTTTAATGAGCAAGTTATCAAATTATATCCTGTAATGTTTATTTTTAGCATTTTGTATGAAATTACTTATTTCATTTAAATGTCAATACTAATATTACTTAATATTAAGTCTGTTTAAATTACTTTATCTTGTTATTTAAGAAACACAAACTTAATCAATGAATTTTCACTAACCACACCTGTAGGAAGCCTCCCTATTTGGACTTGAGCCAGGGTGCCACTATTGACAGAGATCCTAGATAAAGATGAAATATTAACCTGAAAGCCCAAATCTATGTAGTGAGGAAAACTCACAATGGGTTGCCAGTGCTCTTATTATATTATTTCAAACTAAGTAATTCAATTGTGGAAATTAAAGTATACCAGACAGCTTCAGATTCTAGGTGTTGCAATGACCAATATGGTAAGGCACTAGCCCCAAGTGGCTATATACGTTTAAATTAATTAAATACAATTTAAATTCAATTACTCAGTTTTGCTGCCCTGCTTCAAATATTCAATAGCCCAAGTAGCTAGCAGCTCCCATACTAAAAAGTGCTGATATGGTTTATTTTCATCATCACAGGACGTTCCATTGAATTGCCTAGTCTAGTGTTTCCATTTTCCGTCTCAATAAAAACTAAAGTGGAAAAGAGTTACTGAAATACATGAATAGTAAACAGTCATTCATCTTTTTCTCCTTTCAATTCCTTTGTTTAATTGCCTTTTATTCTTCTTCCCATTTGTTCCTCACATCAATATAGTCTCATCCAGTAAGATTTCAGTTAAAAATGGAATAAAACAATTTATTTTAATTATTATAAGTATGCTAACTTATAAATGTAGTTCCAAAATAAAGATCTGTTTGTCAGTGGTGCATTAGGCAAAACTAGTGGGTAAAAATCATTTTGATTTGTAGTACTACACATTAGAGAGACGCCTCCATTCTTTCCTCATAATTTTCAGAGAATGATACACTTCAGGGTATTTTTCCATACTTCTCTTTCCTAAGAAAAGTGACCACTTGATGCTCATGGGGCCATTTTGCTAGCACAGAGCCCAAAGCATGGGCCCCTGAATGCCCTTTTTGAAACGAGCTTGTGCTCAGATGTAGCAGACCCTCTTGCCTGCTCCCTCATTCTTGAGGTCAGGAACACTGTGCTCTTGCTAGGCAATTTTTCCTCCAGAACAGAGCTTTCTTTCTATTTTGAGTTTAGATTGTCTTGTAGGAATGACTCGACTTCATTTCAAACAAGAGTAACCTCACTTCAGTTTCAGATCTAAGTACATTCTATAAACAAGCTTTTACCTGAGAGTCCTACACTGGCCCAACTATTTTAAAAAATGTTTCCCATAAGGCTCTTAGTTTTTTATCATTTGTTCCATTAGCCAGAACCTGGAAAAGGATAAAACCTTCAATAAACTAAATGCACAATTTACCATAGGGTTTCTTAACCTTTGTTTAATTATACCCTCCCCTACCAAGGTGCCTTTTTAGACATTTTATTCCTAATCCCCCACCATGAAATTTTAGCATCCCAAATATACTGTTTATGCAATTATTATATGTGTATAGGTGCTTTATACAGTACACAAAAGAATATTACAAATCCTCTTATTGTGAGGCTGTTTGCTAAAAGTATTTTTCTGTGAATTAGTGAACAAAGAAAGTTACATACAGAAAGAACACAAATGGTAACAGACCAGGGAGGAGGATGCAGCCCGATCTCACAGTCTAGAAGTATGCCAAATCTTGCTTCTGTGAAGTTCTCTAGTGGGAAGGAGAGGGAGCTTCCATGGGGAACCGAAACCTTACATTTTGCATAGAAAGGTGTTTCCAGGATTCCCTCACACTTTGCATTTATTTGGAGGTTACTGTCATCCTCAGTTAGTTCAAGAGGGACCTACACACAGGATCAGGTAAGGTCTGAGTGTGTCTGACCTTCTGATGCAGAATGAAATGAAAACATAATTTGTTAACATAAATTGTGCATTTAAAATGCAGAGATCTAATCCTTGCACTACTTTTGCACGTCTCCCACTTTGGCCTTTATTAACTGCAAATGACATGTGAGGTGGCAACCTGCCTATTAACTATGCAGATATAGAGATTATTAGGTTAGAAAGAAGACAGCTTTTCATTAATTATTTAGGCAAAAGATATAGTACCTGAAATCTGTGGGTTGCCATGAGGTCTCCATGGAAAATATTCTATGGGTAAGAATGTCTGACTAGGTTGGTATACTTGCTGTTACCATCACCAACCACGACATTATTGGCAGATATAGTAATCCTGCCTTATCTATTGGTTCACTTTTCATGATTTCAGATACCACAGTCAACAGTGATACGAAAATAGGTGAGTACAGTAGAATAGGGAGAGAGAACATATTCAAATAACTCTTATTAAAGTATATTGTTATAGTTACTCATTATATTATTAGTTATTGTTGTTAATCTCTGATTGTGCATACTTTATAAGCTAAACTTTATCACAGGTATGTATATATAGAAAAATTTCATAGTGTACATAGGGTTCAATACTATCCATGGTTTCAGGCATCCACTGAAGCTCTTGGAACTTATTCCTTAAGGAATAAGTTATACCATACCATCATCTTAACCGTAAAAGTATCTCACATGGTAAATGGATTTTGTTTCTACTTTCACTGCTCTGGAAATCAAAGGTCAAGCAAAAGTGATATTTACATGTTTCAGTGCATTCTACTGAAGATGGTAGGAACTGAAGTCAGATATTAAGCCAAATTTTAGTTTTGCTTTTGGTTTTCTGTTTTTGTTTTCATTAAGTTAAACTCTGATAAGGATATTTTAACCCATAATCGATGATCTTTAGCCACTTTGTAACATAGATGTTTATATCTGTAGTCCCAGCAATCAGGACCCACAATCTCTATGAGTTCATTTATATTTTTTAAAAAGAGAGGAAAGGCCTACATAAGAACAGATAGAGTTGCTTGAGTTTTCTTCCTCTATAATAACTAGACCTTGTCATTCTTTTCACATATTAAACCCCTCTTTTTTTTAAGTTAAACCTCAGAAATCACTTTGTGATGGCTTCTCAGAAAACTCCTTATTTAAGTGTATTTGGCAAAAATCTCTTTTTTAAAATTTTTTATTTTTGAGTTGGAGTCTCACTCTATCACCCAGGCTGGAGTGCCGTGGCATGCTCGCAGCCACCACAGCCTCGACCTGCTGGGCTCAGTTGATCGTTTAGACTCAGCCTTCCAAGTATCTGGAACCACAGCACATGCCACCATGTCCAGCTAATTTTTTGGCTTATTGTAGAGTTGATGTCTCACCAAGTTGCCCAGGCTGGTCTCAAACCTGTGGGCTCAGGCAATCCTCTCATCTCGGCCTCCCAAAGTGCTGGGATTATAGGTGTGAGCCATAGTGTCTGGCTAAAATTTCTTTTTTAAAACAAATTTCTAGACATGACCCCAGCTATTGCATACTACTCTGTTATTTTTTCAAAGTGAAAAGTGTTGACTTTATTCTTCTGGTTAGAAAACTGAAGGACTGATTTGATGTTAAAGAAGGAGATGTGAGTACCTGTGAAGAAGGAATGAGAGAGATGGAGGAGGCAGAGGTCACATTCCTTTGCTGGTTGTCAACTCATCTGAAACAGTTAAATCCAGTTATCCCTAGAAAATGGGAAAGAATGTGAATCCTCTAACCAACACTATTCCCTCTCCATCTCCAAAAATAAAGTAAAAGAAATATGTAACCACTATTATTTTTCTATTTTACTTTGTTTTGAATCTTATGTGAGGCTTGAATAATTTGTCTTGGCAACTTGGAAGGATAGAGTTACCATCAGCTGAGAGAGCAGACACTTTCCCGGTGGAACAAGTTTGGAGTGAGTTTAAAATTCAGTTTTGGGTATGTTAAGATAGATGACTATTAATTATCTAAGATGTCAGGTAGTCTGTGCATTTCTAAGTCTCTGTGATGTCTAAAAGAGAGATGGGTACATAGAAAGCATAAATGAACCAAGCCCTATGGCACTCATACATGAAAAGTCAGGGAAAAAAGAGTAAACCAGGAAAGGAGACTGAAGTAGAGCACCTCACTGCATGACTCGAGGGGGACACTGTTTGTATTTTGGTCTAGGTAAATGACATCTCTTGGGGTTGTGCAGTAGTTGGCCCATCTGGGAAAGAGTAACCTGTGAAGTGGAAGAAAAAAAACAGAGTTTGATTTTCTGGAAGTCAAGTGGGAAAAATCTCAGGCAGTGAAAAAAAATCCACCCATCATGCAAAAAAGTTAAGTATGCTGAAGGCTGAGACCAGACTATCATAGTTTGCATTGTAAAAGTCATCAGTGACTTTGACAAGAGCAATTTCCACTAACCCGTAGAGGTAAAATCCTGATTAGAATAAGCTAGAGAGTGTAAGCTAGTGCAACCTCTGTGGAAAGCAGTGTGGCAATTCCTAGAAGCTCTAAATTTCAACCTCCCATATGACCCTGCAATCTCCCTACTGGGAATATACCCTGAAGAACTCTTATCAACAAGGGTGCCTGAACGGAGCATATTTGTATACCTAACCCTTAACTGTACCCCACAATATCATAATAAAAAATATTGAATATAAAAAAATTAAAAAAAAATTTAAATCCTTTTATTTATAGATTGTCATCTATAATTGACAAAAATCTGTATCTGTTAAGCCCACATTTATTTATGTAGAGTTAGAGGTAGCAAATACTGCTTCTCTCTTTGTGAAAATAGAATGATTATCCTATTAATGTCTCTATATTTGTATCTTCTTGGATCTATGGGGTGTAGCACATTCTATTTGAGAGATTGCCCCTAGAGACTCACCAATTCACTACTTTGAATGAAAGCGTTCTGAGTATTGGACCCAATGGTTCCCACTGGCTCAAACCAAAGTGCTTTGGCTGGACAGTTCCACTCAGAGCAAAGATGGAGATTCTTTATACTGGAAAGAATATTTCTTATCATAGAAAAGAAGAAGGGGAATAAGACAAACAGAGGGAGAGAATGGGGAGAGAGAAAGAAAGATAATGAGTAGGATTCTACTGCAAAATCTTTTAAATTATTGGGTTATTAATACTATTAAATTTTATTAAAAATACATAAGACAAGAGACTAAGCAAAATTATAATAAAATAAATCAGGTAAAAAGCAGTGAAAAAATAGATCTCCCTCAAACAGTGATGCAGAATAGTAAGAAATACTGAAAGATATTTATAGTATGTAATTTGGACCTTTTTAAAAAAATTTTTTTTGAGTTGAAGTCTCATTCTGTCACCTAGGCTAGAGTGCAGTGGCACGCTCACAGCCACCACAGCCTTGACCTGCTGGGCTCAGGTGATCCTTCTGCTTTAGCCTTCCAAGTAGCTGGAACTACAGGCACACAGCACCACACCTGGCTAATTTTTTTATTTATTG
>CAUYQG010195234.1:0-17674 GCA_963574415.1 Tarsius wallacei
ATTGTTTAGATATTTGAATTATGTGAGGCTATGTTTTTGGCTGTAGTGTATATCTTAATGCATATGCATTTTTTTCAATTTGAGGGCTGACTGTAGTGTATATCTTAATGCATATGCATTTTTTTCAATTTGAAGGCTAAGTTGCCAGTAATGAGATTAGTTTGAAGGATATAATCCTTTGTATGGTTCTTGTGTAGTAACACTAACAGTGTGAAGGTACCAATTTCGACATTATCTTGCCAGTGTTGGATGTCTTAATTTAAATTTTGTCTACTCATTAGTAAGTATAAAATGATATATCAAGTTTACTTTAATTTTTTTGAAGTTGACCTTGAACAGCTTGACAGGGACACTGACCTCTTGTGAAGTTGAAAACCCATATATATAACTTTTGATTCCTCCAGAACTTAACTACTAATAACCTACTTTTGACTGAAGCCTTACCAATAATGTAAACAATTGATCAACACATATTTTCCATGTTATATGTATTATATTCTGTATTTTCACAATAAAATAGGCTAGAAGAAAGAAAATGATTGCTCTTTGTTTTTTGATTTGGAGTCTCTCAGGCTGGAGTGTAGTGGCACGCTCATGGCCACTGCAGCCTTGACATGCTGGTTTCAGGTAGTCCTTCCACCTCAGCCTTCCAAGTAGCTAGAACCACAGGTGCATGCCATAGCGTCTGGCTGATTTTTTGATTTATTATAGAGATGAAGTCTAACTGAGTTTCCCAGGCTGGTTTCAAACTCCTGGGTTCAGGTAGTCCTCTTCCCTCTATCTCCCAAAGTGCTGGGATTATAGGCATGAGCTACTGTGCCTGGCCTAGAAAAAAGAAAATGTTAATAAGAAAATCATAAATAAGAGAATCCTGTTCATTAAGTGGAAGTGGATTATCATAAAGGTCTTAATACTTATTGTCTTCATGCTGAGAAGGAGGAATAGGAAGAAGGATTAGTCCTGCTGTCTCAAAGGTGGCAGAGACAAAAAAAAAATCTATATATGAGTGGATTTGTTCAGTTCAAGCCCACATAGCTTAAGAGTCAACTGTATTTTGATTTTCAATTGAGATAAATTTTTTATATACTTTTATACACATTTTAATTTTGGATACTTTTACAAATTTAGAATTATGAGGAAAATTTCAGTTTACAACCCCTGTTCATGTCTATTGTAGTGTTTCTCTATAGAACACAGGGCAGATAAAATTGTTAATGAATTTGTGAAGTTATAATGAGACTTAAAGTCCAGAACCTATAAAAATAAGATAGATAAATTCAACTATACAAAAATAATGAAATTCTGCATGGAGAGAAGCATAGTACCATGGGACAAAATGGGGAAAATATTTCCAATTTATATCACAAAGTTAATCTCTTTAATATGTAATGAACTTTTAGAAACTGAGAAGAAAAAAAAAAGTCCAACAGAAAATTAGTCAAAGACCTGAGCAAAAAAGATAAATTTTCCTAAACAAGAAAAGGTGCTCAATTCATTATATAAGAAAGAAATGTAAATTAAAATTATATAAGATATAATTTTTTCACCTACTGGTTGGCAAAAATACAGAAGTTTAGCTCTGTGGGTGAGGCTATGGCCAATTCTTATATGGGGAGTGGACCCCAAAAATGGAATTCATTTATAAAAATTATATATTTATTCTTGGCCAGGCGTGGTGGCTTATGCCTATAATCCCAGCACTTTGGGAGGCTGAAGTGAGAGGATTGCCTGAGCCCAAGGGTTTGAGACCAACCCAGGAAACTTGACGAGACCTCATCTCTACAATAAATCAAAAAATTAGCCGAGCAAGGTAGCATGTGCCTGTAGTTCCAGCTACTTGGAAGGCTGAGGCAGAAAGATCACCTAAGCCCAGCAGGTCGAGGTTGCAGTGGCCGCGAGCGTGCCACTGCCCTCTAGCCTGGGTGACAGAGTGAGACTCCAACTCAAAAAAACAAAATTATATATTTATTCTTACATGTTTGAAGTCTTTAATCAACTTTAAAGTACTCTCCATTAGATGCAATGCACCTATCAAGATGCTTTTTCCACTGTTCAAAAACAGTTTTTGAATTCGTCAATTTTGATGCCTTTTAGTGCTTTTGTCATTTTTAGTTTCACTTCTTTTACCTCTGCAAAATGTTTCCCTTTGAGAACAGTTTTAATCCAGGGAAACAAAAAAGTTGGTGGGGCGAGATTGGGTGAATAGGGAGGGTGGGGACACAGGGGTCATGCCATTTTTTGGTCAAAAACTGCTGAACACTCAGTGTGATGTGGGTAGGTGCATTGTCATGGCAGAAGAACCAGTCACCTGTTTGCCACAACTTGGGATGTTTCTTCTGCAAATTGTGATGCAACCTTTTCAAAACTTCCAAGTTTGGTTGACTGTTCTATCTGGAGGAACAAATTTTGAGTGTACTACAAGGGGCCTGCCCTCCAAAAGATAATGCCCTCTAAAAGATAATTCTGGTTTTTTTGGGTCCTCCCTTATATATTGCTTGTGGATGTGCTAAATTGTAACCATCATTATGGAAGACAGTTTGACAATACTTAAAAAAAATGATGAATGCATTTACCTATTGATGTAGCAGTTCTGCTTTTAGGAAATCATTTTGTAGTTATATCTGCATCCACATCAAATATATGTACAGTGTTATTCATTATAGCATATTTTGTAATAGCAAAAGATTGGAAAAATGAATGCATCTATCATCAGTAGGACACTGTTTAAACAAAGTGTAGAACATCTTCACAATGGAGTTTTGTGTGGCTGTTTAGCAAATGAGAAGGCCCTTTTTGTGTAGATAAATGAAAACAGTGATGTGCCAAATAGTGCTTGTGGTATGCTACCTTTTGTGTAAGAAAGAGTTGACAATAAAAACACATTTCGTTCTTGCTTATATTTGCTTAAAGAAATACTGTAAGATTATGAAAGAAACGAATAAAGTTATTTTTGTGAAGGCAAAGACAAAGTGGACAGAGTTAGGTGTGAGCAAGACTTTTTAATATATTCAATTAATATCAGTTCAAATGTGTAAATTAATGTAAAACATTTATAATTACTTAGTGTAGGTAGTGTGAATTTAATGGCCATTAATATAAAATTATTATCTCTAGAAAAGACGACTGGATTGAGGGATGGACTTCTGGTGTTCTTCTTCCTAATTGTTCCTCTTACTGTATGTGGTGTTATCGTCTTCATCAAGAGAAAGCAGCTATGGAAAAGCTACTTCAGAAAGAAGAGATCACACACATATGAGTACTTAGATTTTTCTTCTTTTAAATCCTATACTAAATAATTTAAAGTAATTATTAATGATAAAGTCATATCGTAGAAATTGGCAATTCTTTAAAAATAGGGTTCTGAGTTACCTCTCTCTTCTTTTGATTTGATTCGCATAAGTTAAAAGGTGATGGTCATTAAGCCATCTCTTATAATGGGGAGGGGAAAGGATTATGGTGACCAGCCTTGATGCTGCGGAAAATGACCCTTAGGGTTCATTTTGCTTCACATCGATTTCGGATAGTGGGGTAAGTAGAGTTTGGGGCTATGACATCTGATTTGGGCTTCCTAATTAGAGATTAAAATATGGGATGAAGATTTAAAAATGTAAATGTTGAAAATTTTTTTCTATGTCTATTTCAAGTATCAGTCCTCATAGAGTTTTTTATTAAAAACAGATTTTATGAATTATAAGCCTTTAAGACATACTTTTAAAATTTTTGGATAGAGTCTTTCTCTGTTACCCAAGCTGGAATGCAGTGATACTATCATAGTTCACTGCAGCCTTGAACTCGTGGACTCAGGCGATCCTCCTGCCTTAACCTCCCAAATAACTAGGACTGCAGGCACATGCCACCACGTCTGGCTGGTTTTTTAATTTTTATTTTTTTGTCAAGTTCTCACTGTGTTGCCCAGGTTGGTCTCAAACTCCTGGGCTGAGTCCTCCTGCCTTGGCCTCCCAAAGTGCTGGGATTACAGGTGTGAGCCACTGTGCCCAGCCAAGAAATACGTTTTAATGGAAGAAAGTCAGGGTTTTCCTAATTCAGACACCTGACATTTCTAGTCCACATGTTGGATTCTTGTATAACTCTTTCTCAACTATCACTTCTAATACATTGGCATTAGAATGTAGCATATATTAGCCTGGACCTTGTAATCAAATCTGAGTTCAGTTTCCAGGTTAATCATTTGCTAGAGTTATAAACTGAAACTATAAGTAAAGCTCTCGAAGTCTTGGTTTACTTCCTCTAAAAGGGAATAACAACACCACCTATCTCATAGAACTGATTAAGGATTAAATGAGGAGAAATTTACAAATAGAACCCATAGCACACTGGGGGCACAATGTAACTTAATAACTAGTTCTTATTGTTATAATAATGTTTTCAAATGCACAGATCTAGCCTTTATTGCTCACTTTTGCTTTGTTGCCCTATTTCTCACTTACTACCTAATATTTTTGCAGAATGTCCTGATATTAGCTTTAATTTTTAGTGCATCCCAGAATAGATTTATCTTCCTAGTCTTTCTAATACTTCCTATCACACTTCTGACTTATCAGCCAATGCAAATAATTTCCCAGTCTGCATCTTTAAAGTTTTAGTTCCATAACTACAACTATCTCCTATATCTCTACATAGGTAGCTTGCTGTCAGCTCAGCATGTCTGAAACTTAACTGGCTGTTATCTTTCTAACCAGTCCATTTGCTACCCCTGGACTTCCTAATTTTAGAATGACTACTTTAAGTTTTGTATATGTGGCCTAGGAATCAGTTTTTATTCTTCTCTGGTTTTGGGAAGACTTGAGGAGAAAAGTTAGGGAACACTGGCCTAATTGACCAAATATCATAATATCTTAGAGTTTCAGTTTATTTAATTGTAAAATGTGATTAGTAATATTATTTAATACTGTAAGGATTAAAAATGTGTGAAAGCTGTTAAAATACCATAAAAATTTCAGCTGTCATCATGATTATCTTCGCTGTCAACATTGTTATTCTATGTTTGGGAAAATTCAAACTGTGTAATATGTCACGTAGAAATGTTTTAATCTTAATTTAGTTCAAAAGTAATTGTATCTTTCAGGTCAGATGGCAAAAATCAAGCAAATGCTCCTAGACAGCCAGTGAGTGTTCCTCGACATGCTTCTCCAGTGACGCCTCCCAGAGAAGTTGTAAGTGTAAAATAAAAAATTATTTTCCTTTGCTATATTAAAGCATTGCATGTCTAAAGGTTAAAAAATAGTTACACGGGTAGAGCTATAAACATAGATACTTTCCTAAGAATTCAGGAATATTCTAGGTGGTCTTGAGTTATTTAAAGAAAAACCAGCCAAGTCCTTGGCTCAGAGAACATGAAACCCACAGGCAGAAGCTAGTCTTGGGTGATCATAAGACAGGTTGATCTCTGTACTGTTACTCCCCAGGTGCTAGGCTTATACCGTAGGGAAAGAATTTGTGTGCTCTGTGCAGACAGTTCAAAGCAGCCCTCAGAACAGGTAAGAATGCTGTATGCCTCTTGGCCTATAATTTGTGTGATAATGTCAAGGTTGCTTTGCTCTAAAAGCAGGAGGCCATGTTCTTACACTAGGGACAGTAAATATAGTAGAAATAAAGAAGTATTCATGGGACTGGGGCTATCAGAAGTCAACATGGTGGATCAGCAACCAAGATGGACTTACTTTGTCTCCACACCTGGCTTCCCTAGGGCATTTTATCAAAGATCTGTTGCTGAGCTCCTGGATAGGCCTAATTGTCTCAGCAGTAAGATCTATAATCACTGTTTCTGCAAATGTATTAGGGAGCAATGGGATAATGATATACTTTTACTGTAAGCATATATCCCTAAGCAATATATAATATTATTTTTAATCTGTTTTAGAACTTTTGAATATTTGATGTTTTACACGTGTTTGCAACCTACTTTTTCCCTTAATGTTACTTTGTGATGTATCTCTATTGATACATTTATCTGTGATTCATTCATTTTCACTGTTGATAGTATCATATTACATAAATAGCATACAACTTTAAAATCCATTTTCCAATTACCAGATTTCAATTTTTCATTACTGTGAACAAGGCTGAGGTGAATATTTTGTAGATGTTTTCTTGTGCAGGTGTGTGTGTTCTAAGACTTGGCTAATATGGTAGTTACATCCACATGTGGCTATTTAAATTTCATATTAAATTATATAAATTTAAGGCTTTCATTCTTCAGTCACTCAACAGATCACAGGTGGCTACTGGCCACTGTATTGGATAGCACAGATATAGAACATTTCTACCATTGCAGAAAATTATGTTGGAGAGCATGGATCTAGGGCAGGTAGCAATTAAATTGTTGGGCTGAAAGATATGTAAATGTTTACTGAAGATTGCCACATTGCTTTTCAAAGAGGTTGCATTATTGAATGATTGTATTATCAGTAGTATATGAGCATTCCTCTTGGTGTACATCTTTGTCAATACTTGGTATTGTCAGACTTTCAAATTCTTTCAAATCATGTGAAGGTGAAATGATTAGATGGCTTCTTCATATATATGAATATATGTATACAAATATATATATGCATGTGTGTGTATTTTTACTCATTTCTTTTATAAAAAGGAAACAAAAATTTTTATGCTTTTTCCTCCTATAACCATATATCTTGGAGATTTTTCCATATTGCTGTGTATACAAGATGGCTCTGCAGTCTCTATGCATGCTAGTTAGAAATTATCTGTATAAACTTGGTATGCATTTTTTTTTCTTATTTTATTGTGGCAAAATACATATGAAATAAATTTACTATTTTAACAGTTTTTATTGTGGTAAAAACATTGATATTAAATTTACCATCTTAACAATTTTTGAGATGTGCAATAGTTTTAAATGTATTCACATTACAGATCTGCAATGCTGATACTCTTCTCACTAAGTCCCTCTTCTGCCTACCCCCAGCCCTTGGTAACCACTTTTCTGTTTTTTCTTTCTATGATTTTGACTATTTTAGATACTATGTATGAATGGATTCATACAATATTTGTTCTTTTGTGACTGACTTATTTTGCTTAGTATAATATATTTGAGTTTCAATCATGTTGCAGCATGTGACAGGATTTTCTTCTTTTTTAAGGCCACACCTTGCTACATATATGACGCATAATCTCTATCCATTCATCTGTGAATGGACATTCGGGCTGCTTTTACCTCTTGGCTATTGTGAATAATGCTGCATTGATCATGGGAGTACAACTGTGTCTTCAAGATCCTGCTTTCAATTCTTATGGATATATATCTAGAAATGGGTTTGCGGGATCATATGATAATGCTATTTTTAATTTTTTGAAGAACTTTCACATTACTTTTCATAATGGCTGCACCACTTTACATTTCCACCACAGTGCACAAGGGTTCCAGTTTCTGTAACATTTATTTTGTTCTTTTGATAGTGGGCATCCTGATGGGTGTGAGGTGATAGTATGTTGTGGTTTTGATTTGTATTTCCCTAATGATGAGTGATGAACATTTTTTCATATGCCTATTGGCAGTATATTATATCTTCTTTTGAAAAATGTTTATTTAGATCTTTTGTTCATTTTTAATTGGGTAATTTTTTTGCTATTGAGTTGTTTGTGTTTCTTATATGTTTTTGATATTAACTTTTTATTGGAGATATGACTTACAAATATTTTCTTCCATTTCCTAGGTTTATATCTTCACTCTGTTGATTTTTTTCTTTGTTGTGCAAAAGATTTTACTTAGGAGAAATCCTGTTAGTCAATTTTTTCGTTTATTCAAAAAGTCTTTGCCATGACTAATGTTAAGAAGCTTTTCATCTCTCTATTCTTTTAGTAGTTTTACAGGTCTTTTGTTTAAATCTTTTATTTGGTTTGAGTTGATTTTTGTGTGGTGTGAGATGCCCATTTTCATTCTTCTTCACGTGGATATGTACTTTTACCAACACTGTTTATTGTTCTCTCTCTGTTGTAATTCTTGGAACCTTTGTTGAAGATCAGCTGACTGTAAATGTGTGGATTTGGGGCTCTCTATTCTGTTCTATTAGTCTATGTGTCTGTTTTTATGTCAGTACTGTTTTAATGAGTATAGCTTTTCAGTATATTTTGGAATGTGGTAATATGATGCTTCCAGCTTTGTTCTTTTTGATCAAGATTGCTTTTGCTTTTCAGGGTTTTTTTGTGGTTCCATATGAATATTAGGATTTTTTCTATTTTTATGAAAAATATAATTGATAGAGATTGCATTAAAATCTGTAGATTGTTTTGAGTAGTATGGTCATCTTTAACGGTATTAATTCTTCTAATCCATGAGCATGGGATGTCAGTCCATTTATTTGTGTCTCCATCAATGTTTTATAGTTTTATTTATTTATGTACTTTTGATGTTATTCTAAATGGGATTGTTTTCTTGATTTATTTTTTCAGATAGTTTGTTAGTGTATAGAAATGCTACTAACTTTTGTATGTTTATTTTGTATTATGCAACTTTACTGCTAATTTATTAAAGATTCCAGCAATTTTGTGGTGGAATCTTTAGGGTTTCTATGTATCAGACCATGTTACCTGCAAACAGAGACAGTTTTACTTCTTCCTTTCCAATTTGGATATCCTTTATTTCTTTTTCTTGCCTAACTACTCTGGCTAGAACATCCAGTATAAGTTAAACGGAAGTGGTGAGAGTGATCATTCCTGTCTTTTCGTGATCTTAGAGGAAAAGCTTTCAGTTTTTCATTGTTGAGTATGATGTTAGCTGTGGGCTTGTGATGTATGACCTTTATTGTGTTCAGGTCCACTTCTTTTATACCAAATTTGTTGAGCATTTTTATCATGAAACAATGTTGAAATATGTCAAATGTTATTCTGCGTCTATTAAAATGATCATATGGGTTTTGTCATGTTTATGTTCTTCATTCTGTTCATGTAGTGTAGCACTTTAAAAAATTTCCTTATGTTAGACCATCCTTGTTTTCTTGGGACATTTCCCGCCTCATCATGGTGAAATATCCTTTTAATGTGCTGTTGTAATTCAGTTTGCTAGTATTTTGTTGAAAATTTTAGCATCAGTGTTCATCTGGATATTGGCCTATAATTAATTTTCTTTACTTGTGGTGTTGCTGTCTGACTGTGGTATCAGATAATGCTGGCTTTGTAAAATGAGTTTGGAAATATTTCTACTTCTTCAATGTTTGGGAAGAGTTTGAGAAGGAATGTATTGGTTCTTCTTTAAATGTTTGGTAGAGTTTAGAGGTGAAGTCATCGGATCCTGGGCTTTCCTTTGATAGGGACTTTTAAAAATTACTGATTCAATCTCATTACTTATTATTGATCTGTTCGGATTTTCTATTCATGATTCAGTCTTGGTAGGATGTGTGGTTTTAGGAATCTATCCTTTTTTCTTTTCTAGGCTATTCAACTTGTTGGCATATAGTTGCTCATAGAAGTCTCTTGTAAAACTTTGTATTTCTAATGGGCACAGTGGCTCAAGCCTGTAATCTCAGCACTTTGGGAGGCAGAGGTGAGAGGATTGCCTGAGCCCACGAGTTCGAGACCAGCCTGGGCAACTTGGCGAGACCTAGTCTCTGCAACAAATAAGAAAATTAGCTGGACGTGGTGGCTCATGCCTGTAGTTCTAGCAACTGAAAGGCTGAGGTGGAAGGACCACCTGATCTCAGCGGGATGAGTCTGTGGTGGCTGTGAGTATGCCACTGCATTCTAGCCTAGGCTACAGAGTGAGACTTGGACTCAAAAAAAAAAAAAAAACAACTTTGTATTTCTATAGTCTCAGCTGTAATGTCTCCTTTCATTTCTGATTTTATTTGATTCTTCTATCTTGTTTTAGTCTAGCTAACATTATGTTAGATTCGTTTGTCTTTTCAAAAAAACCAACTCTTAGTTTTAGCGATCTTTTCTATTTTTTTAGTATTTCATTTGTTTTTGCTCTCATCTTTGTTATTTCCTTCCTTCTATTAACTTTTTACTAACTTTAAGCTTATTTTGTTCTTCTTTTTCTAGGTTTTGAGATATATTAAGTGGCTTATTTGAGATCTTTTTTTTAAATGTAGGCACTTATTGGTATAAACTTACCTCTTAGAACTGTTTTTGCTGTATCGTGTGAGTTTTGTTATGTTGTATTTCTTTTTTTATGTATTTGTCTCAAGATACAGTTGTCCCTTGGTATACCTGAAGGATGGGTCCAGGACTCCCGTATATATCCAGTTCTGCCTGTGTTGAAGTCCTTCAGTTGGCCCCACAGAACTCATAAAAAGTCAGCCCTCTGCATATGCAAGTTTTGCATCCCATGAATACTATATTTTTGATCTGAATTTGATTGAAAAAAATTCGTATATATGTGGACCAGCACAGTTCAGATCTGTGTTTAAGGGTCAACTATATTTTTAAATATCTCTTTGATGTGTCCTTGACCTAGTGATTGTTTAGGAGCATGTTTCATTTTCATGTATTCGTGAATTTTCTAAAATTTTTTGTTATTGATGTTGAGTCCTACCATTGTGGTTAGAAAAGATACTTGATATAATGTCATTTTTCTAAAATTTGTATACTTATTTTTTAGTTTACATATACTCTTTCCTGGAGAATGTTCTGTATGTATTTGAGGAGAGGTATATTCTGCTTCCGTAAGGTGGAATGTTCTCTGTATGTCTGTTAGATCTATTTGGCCCAAAGTGTAGTTCGAGTCCTGTGTTTCCTTGTTGATTTTCTGTCTTGATGATCTATCTATTGTTGAAAGTGGAGTATTGAAGTCCACTCCTATTATTGTATTGCTGCTTATCTCTGTCACTAGATTAATTAATATTTGCTTTATGTATTTAGCTACTCTGATGTTGCTGTATATATATTTACAATTATGTCTCCTGACAAATTGACTCCTTTATCATCAAATAATGCCCTTTTTGGTCTCTTTTTTACTGTTTTCAATTTTATTTCTATTTTGTCTGATGTAAGTATTACTATCTTTGCTCTCTTGGCTTCCATTTGCAAGAAATATTTATATTAAAGTAATTACTGATAGGGAAGGACTTACTATGCTTTTTTGTTGTTTCTGTATGATTTGTAGCTTTTTTGACCCTTCTTTCTTTCCTTTCTACCTTCTTTTATATTGTTTCTTTAAAAACTTTAAAAAAAATTTTATTTTATTTAAATATTAAATTGTTATATAATAGTTGTACATATTTATGAAGTGCATGTGATATTTTGATATAGGCATATAATGTGTAATGATCAAATCAGGGTAATGGGATATTCATTACCTCAAGCATTTATCATTTCTTTATGTTAGGAACATTTTATTTCCACTCAGTTACCTTGAAATGTGCAACAAATTATTGTTTTCTTTGATTTTTTTTTTGTAGTGACATATTGATTCTCATATCCCTTTGTGCATATTCTTTAGATATATTCTTTGTGGTTACCTTTGCAATTGCAGAAAACCTTTTGAAGTTATAACAATCTATTTTAAACTGGTAACAACTTCAATCACAAATAAAAACTACTCCTTCATATCTCCTTTCTTCTTATTATATAACTGATGACACAGAATTACCTCTTTTTATATTCTGTATCATTAACATTGATTCATAATTACTTTAATGCTGTGCTTTTAATGTTCTAACAAGGTTTAAAAGTGATTTATATACTCACATTACAGTCCTACAGGATTCTCTATTTATCTATATACCTTTTATCACTGAATTTTATGTTTTCACATAGGTTTGTGTTGCTATTTATTTTCCTTTCTCTTCACTTTTTGTTTCTCTGCTCCTATAATTTTGAATATTCCATCTTTGAGTACAATAATACTTTCTTTATTCTAGCCGGGCATGGTGGGTCATGCCTGTAATCTCAGCACTTTGGGAGGCTGAGGTGAGAGGATTGCCTGAGCTCAGGTGTTTGAGACCAGCCTGGGCAACTTGGCAAGACCATAAAAAGACTATAATAAACCATAAAATTAGCCGGGTGTGGTGGCGCTTGCCTGTGGTTCCAGCTACTTGGAAGGCTGAGGTGGAAGGATTGCCTGAGCCCAGCAGGTCAAGGCTGCGGTGGCTGGGAGCGTGCCTCTGCACTCCGGCGTGGCAACAATGAGACTCCTACTCAAAAAAATAAAAAATACAATTTAATATTGTAGTTTTATATTTCAGAATTGCTATTTGGTTCTTAATAGTTTCTATCTCCTTTTTGATATTCTCATTTTGTTCATATATCATTTCCCTGATTTCTTTTAGTTGTCTCTCTGCATTCTCTTTTAATTCCTTGAGCATTATTATGATAGTAATTTTGAATTATTTGTCTAGCAATTTATATATTTGTTTCTTTAAGATCAGTTTCTGCAGGTTTGTTTCTTTAAATGTGACATGTTTCTGTTTCTTTTGTTTTTCATTTAGTATTGGGATTTTGGCATTTGAAGAATTGGCTGCCTTTCTCAGACTTTGCAGTCTTGTTTCATACAAGAAAGATTTTCTTCATTTAGCTTGGCTAGATATTCTGGAAGCCTCTCAAATCTTTTTGAGGTTGTGTCCTTTCTGAGATTTTTGTGTAATCTCCTAATTACAGAAATTTGCCAGTTTCTACTCCAGATCTCCTCCAGGTGTCTGTTTGCCTGTAATACTGTGGTCTCTCTGACATTTTAACCATTTTAAAGAATATATTTAAGTGACATTAATTACATTCACAGTGTTGTGCTACCATCGCCACTAAGATATTTCTAGCACTTTTTCATTATCCCAAACAGACACTTTGTACCCATGAAGCAATAACTTCCCGCCTCCCCAGCCCCTAGCTACTGGCACCATTCTAGTTTATCTTTATGAATTTGCCTACTATAATTATCCCATATAAGCAGAATTATACAACATTTGTTTTTTGTGCCTGGGTATTTCTACTTAGCATAGTGTCTTTAAGTTTCTTTCTTGTTGCCGCAGATATAAGAACTTGATTACTTTTTATGGCCGAATATAATTCAATATATTTTAGTCTATTTGGGCATCGTAAGAAAATATCTTAGATTGGCTAATTTATAAACAACAGATGTTTATTACTCACAGTTCTGGAGGCTGGGAAGTATAAGATGATGATGCCAGCAGATTGAGTATCTGGTAAGGGCTCACTCTCTGCTTCATCAGGTCATCAGGACTCTGCCCTCATAAATGGGATTAGTGCCCTTATAAAAGAGGTTTCAAGGAGCCTACTTGCCCCTTCTGCCATGTGAGGAAACTACTAGATGGTGTCATGCCTGGCTTTTTTTTTTTTTTAATGTAGAGATGAGGTTTTGCTATGTTGCTGATTCTGGTATTGAACTCCTAGCCTCATGTGATCCTTCTGCCTTGGCCTCCCTAAATGCATTACAGGCATGAGCTACTACTGTTCCTGGTCTTTAAATTTTTTATTATAGACATCTTATTGGGTATTAAGAAGTACCCTTACTGTGGTTTTTATGTGCATTTCCATAATAACTAGTGACATTAGCATCTTTTTACATGTTTGTTGCCCATTTGTATGTCTTCTGGAGAAATGTCTATTTAAGGTCTTTGCCCATTGGGCATTTGTCTTTTTGTTGTTGAGCTGTAGGATTCCTTTATATATTATGGATATTAATTTCTCTTCAGATATAAGAGCTGGACATTTTCTTCCATTCTATAGGTTTTCATTTTATTGATAATGTCCTTTGCTGCACAAAAGTTTTTAATTTTGATTAACTCTAGCGCACCTGTTTTTTTTTTTTTGTTTCTTTTGCTTTTGGTGTCATATCTAATAATCCATTGCCAAATCCAATGTCATGAAGAATTACCTCCATGTTTTCTTATGTTTTATATTTTTAGCTCATGTTTAGCTCTTTGATCAATTTTGAACCGATTTAATTAAATTATTTTGACCTAATATAGTACAATAGTATAATTATTTTATTATATAATTATATAACACAGTATTATAGTATATTATATGTTATATAATATAATATAATAATTTTGAACTGATATATTATATAGTGTGAGGTAGAAACCCACCTTTATTCTTTTGCATGTGCAAATCCATTTATCCCAGTACTATTTATTAAAGAGACTATTCTGTCTGTATTGAATGGACTTGGCAACTTTGTAGGAAATCAATTATACATGGATGTGTAGGTTTATTTTCAGATTCTCAGGTCTATTCCATTTTTCTTTATGTCTATCCCTATGTCAGTACTGCACTATTTTAACTACTGTAGCATTTGAAATTCCAAAGTGCAAGTCCTTCAACTTTTTTCTTTTTTCAATATTGTTTTGGTTATTTGGTGTCTCTTATTATTCAGTATGAATTTGAGGATCTGTTTTTCAATTTCTATGAAAAAGAAGGTTGTTGGAATTTTGATAGAGATTCTTTGTAATCTATAGTTCGCTTTTGGTTGCACTGATATTTCGACAATGTTAAGTCTTTGAATCCACAAGTACTAGTTGTCGTTACATTTATTTAGTTCTACTTTAATTTCTTTCAGCAATGTTTTATAGTTTTCCATATACAAGTCTTTCATCTCCTTGGTTAATCTTTTTGTAGGCATTTTATTAATTTGGTTGTATATGGAATTGCTTTTTTATATTCTTTTTGGATTTTTTTGCATGTTCATTTTGTACCCTGCAACTCTGCTGAACTCATTTATTAGTCATAGTAACTTTCATATATATTTCTTGCAATTCCCCCTGCTGTGTGTTGTTTGTGTGTGTGTGTGTGTGTGTGTGTGTATCTGTGTACACACATACATGCAGATGAAATCTTATCATCTATTAGTAGAGATACTTTTACTTCTTCCTTTCTAGTCTGGGTGTATTTTTTTTTTTTCTTGTTTAATTGCCCTGACTAGATCTTCCAGTACTGTGTTGCCTAGCAGTGACGAAACAGGCATTCTTGCCTTATGCCTAATCTTAGGGGAAATGCTTTCAGTCTCAATTAAAGCATATTTAAATTTTCCCCATGTTCTTCCAGATGCCATCTTTCATGTTGATGACTGGAAGTTCTTAAAGCAGTCCCTGATAGCTTTTCATAGGTTTTTAGCCTTTGATTGTCAGAAAACTTACATATTAGGTTGGGAGAGGCAATTTCTTATCTGAAATTCATTTTTCTGATATTCATCAATATTAGCTTTTTCTTTGGTTACTAAATGGTTTGGTTACCTCAGACTTTTTACATGCAACTTTTCTTTGTCCTTATGTTGGCTCTTGTAAATAGAAAATCCTGGAATTTTAATTTTTTAAAAAATTTATTAACTAGAGTCTTTAATTCATTTATATTGGTTGTAATTGTTAATGTAGTTTTTCTAGCATATTGTTTTGTGATTTTATTATTTTTCTGCCTTTTCTGTTTATTTTCCACACCCAATTCTTCTTCTATTCTTTGGATTGAATTAGATCTCCTCCTGCCTCATTTCATTTTCTTCCTGGGCGACTGTTTGGATGCATTGTAGAGTAGATTAGATATATAGTTAAGATTTCTTTTTAGAAATATTCTAAAATTTTACAAATGTCTATTTAACATACTGCCTAAAGTTAATACATTTACCTTTCTTCTTTTTTTTTGCATTTTTAATTTTAAAGATGTGGGGTACAATTCAGGGTTAGGTATACAAATATTCATTATGCAGGTAACCTTGTTGATGAGGTGTGCCTGCCCCTTCCCTGGCAGTTTCCACTACTGCCAATCCCACCTTCGCCCTCCCTTGGAAGTTTCCCACTACTGCCAATCCCTTTCTTATAGTATTAGAAGAACAACATAAGGACCTTAGACTGCTTTACTTCCTACTGATAGTATGCTATTGTTGCCTGGTATTTATTTTATTTTTATTTCAGTAGCTTTTTGGGTACAGATGGTTTTTCGTTTCATTGTATAGTAATGAAGAGGTCTGGGCTTTAAGTGTACATGTCACCCCCACTAGTGAACATTGTACCCGATAAGTGATTTTTTTCATCCCTCCCCTCCTTCCTAATCTTCTGCCTTCTGACTCTCCAAGTATATTACACCATTCTGTATGCCTTTTGCAGACCCTTAGCTTAGCTTCCACTTATAAGTGAGAACATGCGGTTTCTGGTTTCCATTCCTATATTACTTCACTTAAGGTGATGGTCTCCAATTCCACCCGAGTTGCTGCAAAAGACATTATTTCATTCTTTTGTATGGCTGAATAATATTCCATGGTGTATATATACAACATTTTCATTATACACTGATCAGTTAATGTTGCCTGGTATTTTAATTATTTCTTTAAAATTCTATAATATAGATATTATTATTGAATTATGAAATGATTGTTTAGTTTTGAGAGGCCATGTACTTGAATTGTTCAGAGCATAGATTGTAAGCCAAACTGCCCAGTTTGAATTCTGGCTTTGTCACCTTATTTGCTGTGTCTTTATGGAAGTTTCTTAAGCTGTCTGTGTTGTTTTCTCCTCTGTAAAATGAAGATACTAATACTTAATTTTAAATGACTTTTCTGAAAATTAGAAGGATTATTATGTGGTGAGCACTTAGAAGGATTCACCCTTCACCCAACTTGAGCCAAGACTCACTTCGCAATTATATTCGTTAGAATAAACCTAACTTTTTTCCCCCAACATTTCCTTGGGTTATCAGGCATACCCCGACGATACTCTGACTACCCAGACGCATATACTATATGAAATACTATCTCTTCCATAGGCTTATTCATCTCCCTCACTGCAGTCATACTGATAGTCTTCATAGTATGAGAAGCTTTCGCCTCAAAACGAGAAGTCCTAGCAGTTGAACTACCAACTACAAACCTCAAATGGCTTCATGGCTGCCCCCCCGCCCTACCATACTTTCGAAGAACCTACCTATGCAAAAGCATAATAAACAAGAAAGGAAGGAATTGAACCTCCTAAAATTAGTTTCAAGCCAACTCCATAACCATTATGACTTTCTTTATAAATAAAATACTAGTAAAACCATTATATAACTTTGTCAAAGTTAATTTACAGGTTAGACTCCTGTGTATTTTTATGGCATATTCTTTCCAATTAGGCTTTCAAGACGCCACCCCTCCTATCATAGAGGAATTACTCCACTTCCATGATCATACCTTAATAATTGTTTTCCTAATTAGTTCACTAGTACTTTATATTATTACCCTTATATTAACAACTAAATTAACTCACAGAAGTACAATAGATGCACAAGAAGTAGAAACAGTCTGAACTATCTTACCAGCTATTATTCTTATCCTAATTGCCCTCCCTTCCCCACGTATCCTCTACATAATAGACGAAATTAATAGTCCCTCCCTAACTATCAAAACTATAGGCCACCAGTGATACTGAAGCTATGAATATACTGACTACGAAGACCTAAGCTTCGACTCCTACGTAGTTCCCACAGCAGACCTCAAACCAGGGGAGCTCTGCCTGCCGGGCTCGGTGGCTCAGCCTGTAATCTTGCGCCTTTGGGAGGCTGAGGTGAGTGGATTGCCTGAGCCCGTGGGTTCAAGACCCGCCTGGGCAAGCAAGACCTCATCTCTACAATAAATCAAAAAATTAGCCGGGTGTGGTAGCGCGCGCCTGTAGTTCCAACTACTTGGAAGGCTGAGGCGGAAGGAGTGCCTGAGCCCAGCAGATCGAGGCTGCGGTGGCCGGGAGCGGCCACTGCACTCCAGTCTGGGCGACAGAGT
>CAUYQG010195235.1:0-28213 GCA_963574415.1 Tarsius wallacei
GAGTCTCACTCCGTTGTCCAGGCTGGAGTGCAGAGGCATGCTCATGGCCACCCCAGCGTCAACCTGCTGGGCTCCAGCGATCCTTCCGCCTCAGCCTTCCAAGTAGCTGGAACTACAGGCGTGCGCTACCACGCCCGGCTAGGGTTTTTTATTTATTTTTTTATTGTAGAGATGCCAAGATTGCCAAGTTGCCCAGGTGGGTCTCGAACCCGTGGGCTCACGCAATCCACTCGCCTCAGCCTCCCAAAGGCGCGGGATTACAGGCTGAGCCACCGAGCCCGGCACTTATATTTTTTTTACAACCAAGACACACAGTTTAGTTTGTCCCATTTAAAAATTACATCTTGTTAGTCTCTTGCAAATGCCAAATGCTTTCCCTTCAAAGATACATTACATATTTCGCCCCCTCAATTTCTTCCATATCTGAGTCTTTTTTATCCTTGTATTGTCAGCATAAATGATGCTTTCTCAAAAACTTTTCTGACTACTGTATAAACATTTCTCTTCCCCACTGTAATTTCCTTTCTAAGACACCTCTCTATAGTATATACAACACTTACAGATTTACTTTTGTTTGTTAATTCTGTCACATTCCCTAGTAACTGCAACTTCCATAAAGACAAGGACCATATTTGTTTATACACTGTTGTATTCCAGCACCAGTAGAGTGTCTTGGGTTTACTAGATGCTAAGAAAAATTAATCAAAATTGGAAATAATAAAATAGGAGGGGGTTTAGCTTGTCAATGTCATACTAAGACATTTGTTAACAAGCTGGCCAGAGGTTTTTATTTGATTCTAGAGAACAACTCATCTGTGTTTAGCTTAGCTTTTATTACTCAGTTGGAGTTCAGAAACTGAGATTACATGTTAATATATAGATTTTTGCCAGATAAGAAAGATAAACCCAAATGTCATTGTTTGATTTGTAAAACATTACTCATATATACATAATCTATAAATCTTATCCCAATATTTGTAATTCTCGTAATTACTCATTTTTTCAAATTTTCATTTGTACCAGGTTGACCATTTTACTATTTGTTACCTTTTACTAGGATATAGTTTTAACGATTTTAGAGTTTCAAAAGAGTCTCTTCTCAACTTTTTTTAAAAACTGTATTTTGAAAGTTATGTTAGCTCCTCTAGGTCGCTCAAAAGAATTCAGTTGTTGGAGCCTATAAAATTGTGTTATTTGAAAAGTGCATCTTATAGACTATTTAACTTCACATTTTTTTGTGCGTTTGTTCTTAGAGGCAGTAGTAGCAATAGAACATATATTTACTGATTCTCTTCTCTCTCCCTGTCTCTCTTTACTCTTTGTTTTTAGTTTTTGGCCAACTTTGATTTGGGTTTAGAATTGTGAGTGATTAATCAATTATTCCCCTTTGGTGGCAGCAATGAATACAATTCTTATTTTATTTTATATTTTTTAAATGTATTTTTCACTTACAAAAATGATATATACTTATGGTGCACAACATGGTGTCTTGAGATACAAGTATGAATGCATTGTGAAATGGTGAAATAAAATTAATAAATATATCCACTACTTATACACTCATCATTTCCCCAAGGCAAGAACACTTGAAATCCACTTTCCAAGCAACTTTGAATTGTACAGTACATTGTTAACAACTATAACCACCGTGTTGTATAATAGATCTATTGAATTTATTCCTCCCATCCAACTGAAATTTGCTGAATCCTTCAAGCAACTCCCCCCAATCCCACCGCAACTCCCCCCAATCCCACCCACCCATCAACCCTGGTGATAATCATTCTACTCTCTGCTTCTAAGAGTTCAATGTTTTTCAGTTTCCACACAAGTGAGGTTATGTGGTAATTTTCTTTCTGGGCCTGGTTTATTATATATAACAAAATGTCATCAGGTTATTCGTGCTGTCACAAATGACCATTTTTTTTTTTCTTTTCCAAAGCTGATTAGTGTTTCATTGAGTATATCCACTCCAATTATTTATCTGTTCATCCATTGATGAACATTTGGGCTGAGTATACCTCTAGGTTATGGTGAATTATGTGGCAATAAACATGCAAAACCAGATAACTTCTACACATTGATTTCATTTACTTTGGATATATATACCAGGTAGAGAGATTCCAGAATCATAACATTCTATTTAGAAATTTTTAAGAAACATTGATACTGTTTTTCATAATGATTGTCTTAATTTACATTTCCATCAATAGCACTCAAGCGTTCCCATTTCTTCTCATCCTCATCAACATTTGATATTTTTTGTCTTTTTAAAAAATAGTTGCTTTAGCAGATATGAGATGATATATCATTGTGGTTTTAATTTGCATTTTCCTGATGATTAATGATGCTGGGAACCATTTAATATGCCTTAACCATTTGTATGTCTTCTTTTGAGAAATGTCTATTCAGATCCTTAGCTTACTTTAAAACTGGGTTATTTGTTTTTTTGTTATTGAGTTTAAGGATTCCTTATGTGTTTTGGATATTAAATCCTTACCTGATGCATACTTTGAGGATATTTTCTTCTATTCTGTAGGCTTTCTCATCGTGCTGTTCGTTATATCCTTTGCTATAAAGAAGCTTTATAGCTTAATGTAATAACATTTGTCTAATTTTGCTTTTGTAGTTTGTGCTTTTGGGGTCATATTCAAAAATTTATTGCATAGATAAATGTCATGGAGGTTTTCTCCTCTGTATTCTTCTATTAGTTTAATAGTTTGGGATCTTACATTTATATAAAATCCATATTGAATTTATTTTTGTATGGGTGTTTAATTTCATTCTTGGGCATGTCAATATCAAGTTTTCTCAGCACATTTTATTAAAGATAATGTCCTTTCCCTATTGTGTGACCTTGGCAGTTTTCTCAAAATTAGTTGTCTGTAAATGTATGGATTTATTTCTGTGCTCTTCATGCTGTTTCATTCATCTATGTCTCTGTTTTTGTGCCAGTACCATGCTATTTTGATTACTACAGCTTTGAAGTAAATTTTGAAGTCAGGTAGTATGATGGGTCCAACTTTGTTCTTTGTGCTTGATTACTTTGGCTACTCAAGATCTTGCATGTACTATATATATTTTAGGACTTATTATTTCTCGTGCAAACTGTCAATGGATTTTGGTAGGGATTGCATTGAATCTGCAGACCACTTGGGTAGTATGAATATTTTAACAATATAAATTATTCTAATCCATGAACATGAGACTTGTACATTTTTGTGTGTGTCTTCTTGAATTTCTTCCATCAATGTTTTATTTCAGCATACAGAAATTTTGTCTTCTTGGCTGTATTTATTTTTTAAGTATTTTGTTCTTTCGGGTGCTATTGTAAATAAGACTTCCTTTGTTTATTGTTTGTTTCAAACAGTTCACTGATATTAAATGCTATCGACTTTTATATGTTGATTTTGTAAACTGCAATTTCAGTACATTTGTCTGTTAGTTCTAATATTTTTATGTAGTCTTTAAGATTTTCTATAAATAAGACCATGTCATCTGCAACAGAGACAATGTAACTTCTTTCGTTGAGTATCTTATTATTATTTATTTTGTTTAATTTATCTGGCTAAGACTTCCAGCACTGTGTTAAGTATAAATGGTGAAAGCGAGCATCCTTGTTTTAATCCTGCTCTCAGAAAACAAAAAGCTTTCAAATTTTCAATATCGAGTATAAGTTTACACTAATAGCAAGTATAATGTGATTTTTATTGTGTTGAGGTATTTTCTTTCTGTACAAAGTTGTTGAGAGTTTTTATCATGAATGGATGTTACTTTTACATTTTGTCAAGTGGTTTTTCTGTATCTATTGAGATGATCATATGGTTTTTGTCTTTCATGCTGTTATTGTGATGTACTACGTTTACTGATTTATGCATGTTGAATCATCCTTGCATCCCAAGGATAAATATCTCTTGCTCATTGTGAATGGTTATTTTCTTTTTTCATTTTTTTATTTTAAAGATATGGGGTACAATTCAGGGTTAGGTATACAAATGTTCATTTTGCAGGTACTCTTGCGGATGAGGTGTGTCACCCTCTCCCCTGGCAGTTTCCCACTACTGCCAATCTCATCCCCCGTCTCCTGGCAGTTACCCACTACTGACAATCCCCTTCTTATAGCATGAATAGTTATTTTTAATGTATTGCTGAATTCAGTTTACTAGTTTTTTATTTTTGGCTATTTCATATTAATATCATCTAAGAAATTATTTCTTGCTATTGGAAAAGACAATAGTTTTAGAGATCTAGAAATGAATGTTTTTACATTTAATCTTGTCTTGACACATTGCTGGGGTTGAAGAACTAGAAAAGCATTTATCCCCTGTTAAGTAAGTGTAAATTATTTTCTTATCTTTAAAAGCATTAGTAAATATGGCAACAAAAAAATCTCTTAAATTTAAATAATTCTCTTCTGATTGGCTTAGAAAAATTTGTCAAGATTACTTTATAAGAATAAACTTTATAATGCTAATGTGCTAACTTCTCGACAATTTGCTCTTATGGAAACTGTTTTAAGACGGAAACTCCAGTAAATCAGGGCAAATCTTTAGACAAATAAAATGGTTTGACAATCTTATCTTTAAAAATCAGCTAAATATGTACTTTTAAAACTATATCAGTTTGCAATACAACATATAGTTGTGTTTTTTTTTTCTTTTTCATTTTCTTTTTTTTTTTTTTTTGAGTTGTGGTCTCACTCTGTCGCCCAGACTGGAGTGCAGTGGCCGCTCCCGGCCACAGCAGCCTGGACCTGCTGGGCTCCGGCGATCCTTCCCCTCAGCCTTCCAAGTAGCTGGAACTACAGGCGTGCACTACCACACCCGGCTAATTTTATTGTAGAGATGAGGTCTCACCAAGTTGTCCAGGCGGGTCTCGAACCCGCGTGCTCAGGCAATCCACTCACCTCAGCCTCCCAAAGCGAGGGATTACAGGCTGAGCCACCGAGCCCGGCTGTGTTTTTTTTAAATAAGAAAACTAGATATTCTAAACTTTTTGTACTAGTTTTTGATCAGATGAGTTAATATTGCTCTAACATAAGATCTAGAGCTAAAAATATACAGTTATCATTTTCACTAAATTAAACCATAATTCTGAAAATATTTTAACAAAAATTTTATTCAGCTTCTCATCTTGAGCACAATTTCAAGTTCCATACTTTTAAAACTTTTGATCATATTTAAATGGAGCTAATCGATAAGTAATCTGTGCATATCTGAATAACAGTCATTAAAAGAGTACTGAAACATTGATTGCCAAGTAGAGATTTAGAAGATGGAGAGCTCTGCTTCTTAGTTTTAAATGTTACAAAGAGTCTATATCTTTGGTGCAACCATAATATGGGTGATTTCACGTGGTAATTAGGTTTGCTGATGAACTTTTATATATACTTTTTAGGTTTGCTGGTGAACTTTTATATATATACTTTTTAAATAATTTATAATTAAACAAATATTTCTAATTTTTGAAAATTCTCATTCTCTAAAAAATTAAATTCTATTTTCAGAAATCCAAAACCATGCCATCTTGAGTATTGCAACTCTTTTCTAAATTGTGGAAATTATGCCTGCCTGTGCCTAAAAGTCTCTGCTTCAGTTATTGTAGACTTCGGAATTCCAGACTCACATTCTTTCACTGTTCTTGTCAGTAGCTTTTTAAAACAATGTAAATAGTACTAGTTTAAGACCTACCTGTCCTTCTTACAGTAATGGTTAGTAACTTGAGTGCTAACTTATTTAAGCCTTACTGTTTTTGTCTACACACTGTTTATAATATTATATCCCAAATAGGGATGTTGTGAAGATTGAATGTAATAAAAACCTGTATAAAGTATTCAGTATAGAACCTGACATTGGTGCTGCCTAATAAGTGGTTGTCTTTTGCTATTTTTATTATTGTTGTAATTTATTAGATTTTATTCTTGGGGGAGTGGTTTTGATAGTTAAGGACCATTTTTCAAATACTAAGCCATTCCTGGGTTTCTAAAGATTTATCTTATGGCTATCATCTCATGTTCAGAGAACTCATACTTCCTATGTCTTCCTTCTAGGTCCTTTGCATTTGTTCATGCCTACAAATGCTTTTCTTGTTCTACATCATAAAACATGCTATTCTTTTTTAAACAAATAGTATTCTCCCTGTTAGAAAAAAATGTTATATAGCCTATATAAAAATCCTATAATTATACTTTATTCTTTTTCCTTTTTTTACTTGGTTTTCTACACACCAGATTTTAAATTCTGGTTTATATCTTTCATTTTGTTGTCCCTCTTGGATCACAGTAAAAAGAACATTTTATTTGCTACACAATTTTAGAAACAGAAAGATATTCTATGAACATTTTGAATTTGTAATCAATGTGAGAAATTGATACCTCCCACTTTGACTTTAGTTACTCCTCAGCTCATGCCTGTATTCCCACAATTGTCCCTTGCCAGTTCCTGTACCTTGACTTTTCCCTGTTATCTGTTTATCACATGTCAAAGAATATTATTTGTAAAGAACTGGTATTATTATGAAACATTAAAGCTTTAAAAATACTAGGACCTCCCAGTTGCTAGAGAAAATATCAATGTCAGTGCATTAAATCCTGCCTTATCTACTGCCAAATGACAAATGTATACTTGCCACACTGAGACATTGCTATCTCATTATTATCCAGTACACACTACTTTACAAATTTTTTTTAGACCTCAATTATAGAATGATGATGCCTCATTCCTGGCTATAAATGAATGGACCAGTGATAACCTGTATAGGCCGAACAGATTTATCTATTGCAAACTTCAAATTTGTGCATTGAGAAATAGATATAGTAATCTATGGAGAACTCAGCTAGAAAGTCATGTGGGTTCTGGGGCTACAAAGTCATCAGATATGTGCTTACAGATAAAAGAAGAGAAGATGAAGTTATCAAGACAAAACAGAAAGATAAACAGGCTTGCAACAAGCAGTTTAGCCGTAATTGAACAGAAAGACAGAGAGAGAAAGAGAGAGAGAGAGAGAGAGAGAGAGAGAGAGACCAAGAGACTAACTGCTTGATTCATGTTAATTTTAAGATTCCATCTTCACTGAGATTTTTGTACATTTAAAAAAATAAACCTTTACTTTTTACTTGAATTACTTCAGTAGGTTTTTTCTCTTTCCCACTGAAAAATCCTTGACATGAACAGATGAGCTATTCTAGGTCATCTGATATTTTTTTCCCACCGGCAAATTTTTCTTCCCTTGTAAAATTCTTACTTTTATGTCAAAACCTAGCTCAAACATTGCCAACTTTACGAATTCATTTTCTGCCTTCTTAGGTCAAATTGATTTTGATCTGCTCTATGATCAAAGAGTACTATCTATTTACCTATATTATAAGTCCTATATATCACATTTTATTCTTATTTTCTCAGTTCTGCTGGCTGTGCTTCAGCTTCTGCTTTTGTAAGTGAATATTAATGATATTTCCTCAGAGAACTGTAGTTAGGACTAAACGATTTGACATGTTGAGTAAAAGGTTAAAATAACAGGCACTATAAACTTAAAGGAATTTAAAGTTAATCTTATTCGGAACTATGTTTGAGAACTATAGCCCAGAAAAACAATCTCAGAGCAAACCAAGAACGTGTCCTAGACTGAGCTACATAAGATACAGCATTTATGCATGTTTTGCATAGAAAATGAAGGAAGGGTACAGTGAAACAAAGGTGACACTCTTATATTTCTGATTGATGCTTAGTGACTTTATACATAGGATAAAGCAAATCTGCCACTAATGTATATAGGGTAAAAAAAGTTAACAAATATATGGGCATTTTAGTGTGTGGAGGGGAATGATTGATTTGATCCTGCTTTTTTTGCCTTATCCGATAGGCAAGGTAACCATCAGTATGTGTCAGTGAAATGTTGAACAGACTTCAGCCCTGAATACAAGAGTTCAACTTACTTCATAGGCCTAATTTCTATTAACTATATGCCCATCCTGCAGTCATCTTGGGCTGTTTGTGAAATTTTCCTTTCAGATTTTCCTTCTTCTGGATGAGACATGCAAAACATTTACAGAGAAACTGTTGTCATCATAGTGACTTTCTCATCTTGACAATATTAATACCGGCAGAACCCAGTCTCCATTGTATGTTTTCTGGATATATAAATGATAACAAATAAAGAATAAATTAACTTTTTAAAACAAAAATAATTTATATAGTTAATAATTAAGATATCCATCTCCATACTAATTGTGCAGGAGAATAGATAGGTATGAAATGAGCGACAATGGATAGTCAAGTACAAAGTTCTATCTAAAATTAATTTGGTTAGACAATAATGGTTTTCATACATTTTCTCACCAGAAAAAAATTTTCCTAGCAAGGACTGTGTTGGTTAAGGCCTTGTTTTACAAATCATAGAGCTTATTTTTCACATAACAAAGTCAAGGACAAAGGAAGATAGGACATCTATTTTTGATATGTAAATATAGAAATACTCTGAGATATTAAGCACAGAGTAGTACTTCAGTAATTTTTTTGAAAATTCAGTTGTTATTAAGTGACAAGCCAGTTTGTCATAAACCCAAGTGTGACAATGCCCAGAATGATATTGTATGACAAATAGGAGAAAAACAAAAAGTGCTATTAGTTGACAACTGAGCACATTCCTACTGTGACTCTACCTTTTGCTTGTATTATTGGAAAACTGATATTTCTTTTGTTGCAAATTTTAAAATAAATATGTTGTATTTCAATAGAAAAAAATTTAAAGGAAGTAGAACAAACTGATTAACCTGTTCTTTTGACTCTGATCAGTTGAGTTGGTTAGACCCAAATCAGAAATACCCCTGAAATAGCAAAATAAACTGAGCTCCCCAAATCTTCTGTAGCTTGCATAAACTGGCTAGAAATTATTTCATTGAAAGTTCACACAGCATTAGTGTCAAAGAATTGTAGATATCAAAGCCAGAAAGGTTCTGCATCTTATGTGCCACAAACTGTAGCTGTGCTATGCACTAATCTCCATGTTCATTAGGAGTAGTTTGGTTAGCAGTAGATAAGGCTAAAACTTGATCAAAAGAAACACATCTCCATCGCTGGTGAGGAAACACCAACCACACTCATGTTCTCTCTCCCAGGACTAGGCAGAAATCTGCACTGCCCGGCCAGTTCCACCCAGTTCCCAACATGGGCCCTAACATAATTTCATAAAACTCAGAGGGACAGAAGCCCCTCCCCCATACTGAATCAGATACAGGCACATCAGATCTGAGTGGGAAACTTGACAGACAGAAAGCCGGGGAGTAAACCTATATACCCACTGCAAGAGCAGATTGTAAGGCAGTAGGAATTGGCTTTTGGGATGGCCACAAACCTGTCAGTGGATACTGGGATCTGCAGATTGATTCTGAATCACAGCTCCCCCCTCAATTAAATCTCAAAACTGCAAAAAGTACAGACCCCAACCCATAGTCCAGTTTCAGAATTGACCAAAGCCAGAGGATCCACATAAGCAAGAATAGACGATTGAGCAAACAGAAGTAAAAGCAACCTCCCCCCCACCATACCTGAACAACAGAATTAAAGAAGAGGAAAAAAAAGCAGGGAAGGGGGCAGGTAGGAAAATCTACACAAGTGAAGAAAAATGAAGAAGAATATGGGTCTCACACAGACCCCTGGGAGGTCAGACACTGAGAATACAGAATTCAGAACACAAACAGTGAAGAACCCCAGAATGACTGGTCTCAAACTACAAAGTCAGTTATCAGGACATTAATAGAGAGAATACATAGAATTAGGGAGAGATAAGAGGAAAGAATGAAGGGGTTGATAACTGAGATAACAGCAACAAAGAATACAGTGAATGAAATAAATTACAAACTGATAAACATAGAAAGCAGAATTAGCCAAGCAGAAGAAAGAATCTCAGAGCCTGAGGACCAAAATATAGAACTAACCCAAACGTCAAAAACATAGAAAAGAAGCTTAAAAAGAAAGAACAAAACCTTCAAGAGATGAGAAATTATTTCAAGAGGCCAAACCTAAGAGTAATTGGACTTTCTGAGACAGAAAGAGAGACAGAAACCACCCTGGAAAAAACATTCCATGAAATTATTCAAGAAAACTTTCCTCATGTCATCAGTGATGTGACCATTCAAACACAAGAGAATCAGAGAACCCCTGCAAAGACAACAAATGAGAAAACCAACTCCTAGACACATAGTAATTCACCTAAACAAAGTAGGTATGAAAGAAAAAATCCTAAAGGCAGCAAGATAAAAAGGTCAGACTACCTATCAGGGAAGACTAATTAGAATAGCAGCAGATTTATCTACAGAAACACTTCAGACTAGAAGAGCTTGGAGCCCAATCTTCAAAGTTCTCAAAAATAAACAATTTCAACCAAGAATAACCTACCCAACTAAGCTGAGATTAGTCAGTCATGGAGAATTAAAATCTTTCCCAGACGTTTAGTCCCTAAGAACTTACGCTGCCTCCAGACCATCTTAACAAGAAACACTTAAGAAAGTATGAAACACAGAAGAAAGGAAAAAAAGAATGACAATGTTCTTCACAAGGGTGCCGGAAAAAGACTGAAAACACATATAAATCAACACCAAAATCAAAAGAAAGATAACAAACAAACAGCAACATCAACAACTCTATAAGAACCTCATGACAGGGATAAACTCTCACATTTCAATAATTAGCCTGAATGTGAATGGACTGAATGCACTACTGAAAGACATAAAATGGCAAAATAGATTAAATATAATGAGGCAACAATATATTGTCTCCAAGAGACTCATCTCACCAGAAAGTACACTCACAGGCTCAAAGTAAGAGGATGGGAAACAAAATTTCAGGTGAACGAAACACAAAAGAAAGCAGGAGTTGCAGTCTTAATATCAGACAAAATACCCTTTAAGCTATCAAAAATTTAAAAAGATGAGAAAGGTCACTACATAATGATAAAAGGTTCAATTCATCAACAAGAAATATCCATTCTAAACATATATACACCCGACATAGGAGCACCAACTTTCATAAAACAGCTTCTAGGCAAACAAAAAAAGATATTGATTCTAATGCTATCATAGCTGGGTACTTTAATACCCAACTCACAACCCTAGACAGATCATCAGGATAAAAAATCAGCAAGAAGATCCAGAACCTCAATGTGACTCTTGACCAAATGAACTTAATTGATACCTACAGAACACCCCACCCAACAACCACAGAATATACATTCTACTCATCACCACTTGGAACATAAACAAATTTCATAAGATTGAAATTCTGCTATGCACCTTCTCAGATCACAGTGGAATAAAAAACCAATACCAACAAAGCTTCCCAACACCCCACAAAAACATGGACACTAAACAGCATGATGATAAGCAACTCCTGGGTAAACATGGAAATCAAAACAGATTAAAAGATACCTGGAAACAGCCGGGCTTGGTGGCTCAGCCTGTAATCCCGTGCCTTTGGGAGGCTGAGGTGAGTGGATTGCCTGAGCCCGCGGGTTCGAGACCCGCCTGGGCAAGCGAGATCTCATCTCTACAATAAATCAAAAAATCAGCCGGGTGTGGTAGCGCGCACCTGTAGTTCCAGCTACTTGGAAGGCTGAGGCGGAAGGATCGCTGGAGCCCAGTGGGTCGAGGCTGCGGTGGCCGGGAGCGGCCACTGCACTCCAGTCTGGGTGACAGAGTGAGACTCCCAACTCAAAAAAAAAAAAAAGATACCTGGAAACAAATGAAAATGAGAAAACATCTTACCAAAACCTCTGGGATGTCATGAAAACAGTACTAATAGGGGAATTCATATCGCTACAAACATACATAAAGAAAATGGAAAGATCACAAGTTAACAGCCTAACATGTCACCTAAGGAAGTTGGAAAAACAAGACCACCAAAACTCTAACTTCAGCAGAAGAATCCAGATCACCAAAATAAAAGCCCAAATCCAGGACATAGAAGACAACAAGATAATACAAAAAAAAATCAGTGAAACAAAAACCTGGTTCTTTGAAAGGATAAAGAAAATTGATGGTACCCTAGCTAGACTGACCAAGAAAACCAAATAAAAAGCCCAAATAAACACAATCAGAAACACAAAGATGAAGTCACAATTGACCCTGAAGAAGTACAAAAGATTATCAGAGACTACTATGTACACACTTGTATGGAAACAAACTTGAAAACCTAAAGGAAATGGAGGACTTTCTGATATCACACAGCCTCCCAAGGTTGAAACAAGAAGAAATTGAGACCCTAAATAGATAAATAACAATCCAGGAAATTGACTATGTCATAAGAACACTTCCTACAAAAAAAAAAAAAAAAAGCCCTTGGCCAGATGGCTTTCCAGCAGAATTCTACAAAACATACAAGGAGGAACTGATACCAATCTTATTGAAAGTACTCCAGGCAATTGAGAAATATGGAACTCTCCCCAAATCATTTTATGAATCTAACATCACATTGATACCCAAACCAAGTAAAGATCCAATAAAGAAAGAGAACTACAGGCCAATATCCTTGATGAACATAGATCTCAAAATTCTCAACAAGATTGCAGCAAATCGGATTTAACAACACATCTCAAAAATCATCCGCCACAACCAAGTAGGCCGGGACACAGAGCTGGTTCAACATTCATAAAACCATAAACATAGTTAAATGCATTAGCAGAAGTAAAAACAAAAACCACATTATTATATCATTAGATGTGGAAAAAGCTGTTGATAAAATCCAGCACTCCTTCTTGATAAAAACTCTCGAAATCTAGGCATAGATGGAACATACCTCAAATAGTAAGAGCCATCTACAAGAAACCCACAGCCAGCATACCGTGAAACATACAGAAATTGGAACAATTTCCACTGAAAACTGGAAAAAGACAAAGATGCCCTCTCTCACCTCTCCTGTTCAATATAGTTTTGGAAGTCCTAGTTAGAGCAATCAGACAAGAGAAGGTGATCAGGGATATCCAAATAGTAAAAGAGGTCAAGTTATTCCTCTTTGCAGACAACATGATCTTGTACCTCAAAAACCCAAGAGAATCTGTCAAAAACTTCCTTGCCCTGATAAAGAACTTTGGCAAAGTCTCAGGGTATAAAATAAATGTGCAACGAGATTCACATTTCTATACACCAATAATAAACAGAAACCCAAATAAAAAGCACAATCCCATTCACAATTACCACACACACAAAAATGAAATACACTGGCATCTTCCTAACCAGAGATGTGAAAGACCTTTACAATGAAAACTACAAAACACTGCTCAAAGGAATCAAAGACGAAACAAACAAGTGGAAAAATATTCCATGCTCATGGATTGGAAGAATTAACATTGTTAAGATGTCTATTCTACCCAAGGCAATCTACAGATGTAATGCAATGCCCATCAAATTACCAGGAACATTCTTCTCAGACCTAGAAAAAACAATACAGGAATTCAGATGGAAACATAAATGATCAAGAATAGCAAAAAAAATCCTTCAGCAAAAAAAAAAAAAAAAAAAAGCACAAGGCATCACACTCCCAGACTTTAAACTATATTATAAAGCTACAATAATCAAAATAGCTGGTATTGTTACAAGAACAGGCATATAGACCAATAGAATAGAATTGAGATTCCTGAAGCAAAACCTCAATTTCTCAGCCAACTCATCTTCAACAAAGCCTCCACCTTTACCCCTGAGGAGAGGAGAACCTATTCAGTAAATGGTGCCGGGAAAACTGACTAATCACATGCAGAAGATTGAAACAGGACCCCTACCTATCTCCATACACAAAAATCAACTCTAAATGGATCAGAGACCTAAATGTAAAACCTCAAACTATAAGAAGCTTAGAAAATACAGGAGATACCCTTATGGAAATTGGAACTGGCAACTGTTTCCTGACCAAAACCCGAAGTGCCCATGCCATAAGAAATAAGATAGACAAGTGGGACCTCATCAAACTGACAAGCTTCTGCAAAGCCAAAGAAACCTTCAAGAAAGTGGGGAGACAGTCCACAGACTTGAAAAAAATATTTGCCATCTATATATCTGACAAAGGCCTAACATCTAGGATCTACAAGGAACTCAAACGTGCCAAAAAGAAAAAAACAAACAGCCCCATTACAAAGTGGGCAAAAGTTATGTATAGACAGTTCTCAAAAGATGTATGAGCAGCCAACAGATACATGAAAAAATGCTCAGCCTCACTAGTCATCAAAGAAATGCAAATTAAAACTACACTGAGATACCACCTAATTCTAGTCAGGATGACCATCAACAATACCTCAAAAAAATAACAGATGCTGGAGAGAATGTGGCGAAAAGGGAACGCTTCTACACTGTTGATGGGAGTGTAAACTAGTACAGCTTCTGTGGAAAATAGTGTGGCAACTCCTAAAAGTTCTAAAAATCAACCTTTCATATGACGCCACAATCCTCCTACTGGGAATATACCTTGAAGAACTCAAATCACTCTGTAAAAAAGATACCTGCACACATATGTTTATCGTAGCATTGTTCACAATGGCAAGAACATGGAGCCAACTGTGCTGCCCATCAAAAAGAGGACTGAATTTAAAAAATGTGGCACGTAGACACAATGGAATATTATGCAGCCATAAAGAAGAACAAAATCATGAACTTCACAGCAACCTGGATGGACTTAGAGTGATCTTTCACAAAAACAAAGAACTGAGTATCAAGCAGAACTTGAACAACTATCGCAATACTGTAAGAAAAGGTTTGGCAGTGGCAGGGGATTGCAGGGGCGTGGAGGGGCGGGGAGGTGAGATTGGCAGTAGTGGCAATCCGCCTGGGGAAAGGGGGGCACACCTCATCCACAAGTGTACCTGCATAATGAATATTTGTATACCTAACCCAGAATTGTACCCCACATCTTTAAAATAAAAAAGTTAAAAGTTAAAAAAAAAGAAACACATCTCATTGCAAGTGACTTTTTAAAAGACCTTTACTGAAATAACCCTCAGAAAATAAATGGAAACCTGCCAATAAGCATGAGGCTGTTAATAAAATGGCTCAGAAAAAAAACGTAGACCTATGTTAAGAATGAAAGCAATTTTCAGAGATGTCTATGCTAGATAAAATGATATTCTTCAAAAAATTCGTATTTCTTTAAAGCTTAGGATACCAACTTGCTGTGTAACATAATAGGCTGTTAAAAAAATACTACAAACTGAGTGGCTTCAACACAAAAAAATGTATTATCTCATAGTTTTGGAGACTAGCAGTCTGAAGTAAAAATGTCAGAAGGGTCTGTTCCTTCTGAAGACTGTGAGAGAAGAGTAGCCCTGTCTCCTTGGCTTAAGTTGGTTAGTTGTCTTCTCCATTCATCTTTCTTCTGGGCGTGTCTATCTCCGGCTCCAAATTTCCCCTTTTAGTAGGGGCAACAGTCATATTATACTAGAGGCTCCATTATCTTTTCATCCTAACTAATTACATCTGCAATGATCCTATTTCCAAATAAGCTCATGTTCTAAGGAGCTGAGGAGTAGGACTTTCCACACATGAAATCTAGGGAAGACACAATTCAATCCATAACAGCTTGCTTCTTAATTTTTCTACAAATGGTCATCTCTTTGCCAACCTCTAAATTTTTTTAAATGCAGAACGCACATAAGAGATTCAAATATACTCTTTAGGTTTTTAGTTCAAGAATATGAATCGTTTAGAGTTTAGATGAAGAGACTTGTCACAAAATTAGCTACTCCTTGATGACATTTTTTAAAGTAAAAGAAACATGCTTTTGTGTTTTGCCCACCATCTTTCTTCAGTGCTTCTCTACTGTAGATTGCAAAAGGAACCCCCAAATTACAATTAACTGGCCACAAAACAAATATTTTCTTTGATCACGGTCTCGTCAATAAAGATTAGACAAATCCAGATTTTACTTCCCACCCATACCCATCCCAAACTTTAGGTGTTTTAGCTTAACTTTTTTTTTGAGTTGGCATCTCACCCTGTCACCCAGACTGGAGTGCAGTGGCCACTTCCGGCCACCGCAGCCTCGATCTGCTAGGCTCTGGCGATCCTTCCACCTCAGCCTTCCGAGTAGCCTTTTAATCCCTTACCCACACTCTTATTCCTAGTTTTCCTCGTTTCAAATACTGGTTTTTCAAGCAACACAAAGTGCTAACGTCCAAATTATACTTTTAAGGTTAGTGTTCTTCTTACACTTCTTTTATTAAATTTGTAATGCCTGTTTTTTTTAATTATTTCCTAAAGTACCCTTAAAGTGTCATAGGTTTTACAATTAAAATAAAGTTTTATCGCATAGGTAGAATCAGTGATGGAAAATTAGTGCCTTTATATGGTTGCCATTGGTAATTCAAGTCGCTTCTCTCTAGAGATCACAGAAAAATATGTTAAAAACATAAATTGCAGAAATCGACTCTTCATTGTTTTTTAAAGAAGGAAAATAACTTTTTTATATTCTTTCTGTGACAGATGAGCTTTATGATATGAGGCACTCTCATCATTATATACAGTATAAATGTGTGTGTGTACATGTACATACACACACACACACACACACACACACACACACACACACCCCATCATTCTAACTACTATGCCTCTAACCACTGCTCTTCAATTGGAATCCGTTTCTACTTTATTTTCATCTGGAAGACCCAAAGATAAAATAGTATTACAATAGCACCTCATTGGCCTTCCAACTTTAATCCTATCTCTATGCCTTTTTTTTTTTTTTTTGAGTTGGAGCATCATTCTGTTACCCAGGCTTGAGTGCAGTGGCATCCTCAACCTGCTGGACTCAGGCAATCCTTCCACCTCAACCTTCCAAGTAGCTGAAACCACAGGCACATGTCACCATGCCTGGCTAATTTTTTAAAAAATTTATTGTAGAGACGAGGTCTTGCCAAGTTGCCCAGGCTGGTCAGAAGCCCCTGGACTCAGGCAATCCTCTCACCTCCACCTTCCAAAGTGCTGGGATTACAGGCGTGAGCCACTGCGCCCAGCTTTTATCCCTTTAATTGAGTTACTCTTGAAATTCTTATCTAGAAAACCTGTATTCATTCAAAAATATTTATTAAAATGTATGTCAGGCACTATTCTAGATATAGAAGATATAGGAGTGAAAAAAACTCCTGTGTTTGTGACATCTAGACATGATTAGGAAAAACAGAATAAATGTAATAATAAGTTAATTGTACATCAAAAAATAACACTCGAGATACATAAAGAGGTGAGTCCTTTATAATTCTGCTGTGTCCCAGAATACCTCATCTTATGGAAGTTTATTCCAGCAGACACAGACACAGTCATCAGTGGGTGAAGACAGTGGTTCTGCCCTAGAAGTTGAGGAGACCTAATGCCCATGAAAAATCTTGGAGAAGGGAACTTTTTGCACTGCTTTGTTCACCACTGCAGATATTTGGTTTTTTTGAGGGAGCTCAGCATGAGTACACCTGTTGATGCCCCTTCTGCAATATTTTTGGGTAACTGCAACCACTCAGGGGGTACACCCTTTGGACTCAGGCTTGCACAAAAGATGGAATCCTGCACCCTTTCTACAAGGAACGCCAACTTCTACCAAAGGCCAGAGATGCATGTCTGATCTGAAAATTCAAAACAAAGACATAATGGAAAAGCAGAACACTTCCTTAATAGCCTACTAGAGAGACTGAGGTGTCTCCCACAAACCCTGGTGAAGATCTCAGTGCATCTCACTGGGAGCTTCCCCAACTGCCTCCATCAGGGCTGTGGTTTTAGCTCTCTAAAGAGGTATTGCATACCACCTCATTTAGCTGCAACTAGTTCTCACCCACAAGTGGCTTCTCATGGCCTGAAGGTTCAAAAATTTAACCCAGAAAAAATACCAAGAGAGAAAAGAGAGCACATTGTACCACTGGGGAACAAGACAAGCTTTATTAGTCTTCTAACCTTCTAGCCCCACAAGAGACAGTGAACCTACACACAAACAATACTTGCTACTACAGCATCTGAGAAAGCCAAAGCACAAAGATTCTCTTTAACCCAGGAACACATTGAGAGCCCATACCACTGAAAGCACCAATAGCCAAAGCTAAAGTATACATATTAAAGTCACGTTCCCTAAGGGAAAGAAGAAACAAAACAAAGGAAAACAATTGAATCACAACAAATTAGCAATAATAAGAAAAAATAATCTGCCCAGATGAGAAGGAACCAGAAAAAAAATCTTGGCAACATGAAAAAAAAAATTGTTTTAATCCCCCAAGAGCTCACACTAACTCTTCAGCAAAGGATTCCAACCCAAATGAAATATTTGACATTTCAGAGAGATAGAAATCAAAAGGTTGATTATAAAGTTGCTCAATGAGATCCCACAGACAGTTGAAAACCAACAAAAATTTTTAAACTTTCAAGACATAAAAAAAATTATCAGAAGAGATAGATCTTTTAAGTCAAAAGCCAATCTGAACTTCTGGAAATAAAAGACTCATTTAGGGAAGAACAGAACACAGCAGAAAGTAGATTGGACAAGGTAAAAGAAATGATCTCAGAACTTGAAAACAAGGCACTTAATATAGCAACAATGAAGAAAAATAATCAAGAGAATGGAGTGAAGTCTCCAAAAATTGTGGGATTATGTAAAACATCCAACCTAAGAATCATAGTCGTTCCAAATGAAGCAGAAAAAGCAACAGATTTGGAAAACCTGTTTGAGTGAATAATAGAGGAAAACTGGCCTTGCCAGTGATTTAAATGTCCAGCTACAAGAAGCACAAAGATCTTTTGAAAGATTCATGGCAAAAAGTCATCCCCAAGGCATATAATCGTCAAGTTGTGCAAAGTTAATGTGAAGGAAAAAATTATTACAGCAGTGAGACAAGAACATCAGATAACTTATAAAGGTAAACCTATCAGACTAACAGCAAACGTCTCAGCAGAAACCCTACAAGACAGAAAAGATTGGAGCCCTATTTTTCAATATTCTCAAACAAAATAACTGTCAGCCAAGAATTTTGTAACTCACAAAACTAAATTTCATAAATAAAGGAGAAATAAAGTCTTTCTCAGACAAGGAAAAGCAAAAGGAATTTGTCACCACTAGACCACTAAACCAGCTCTACAACAAATATTCAAATGAGTTATAAATATTGAGACAAAAATTGAAATACATCAGTAGAAAAAAACCAGAAATTATAAAGGACTTATAGAACATCAACAATATAGAAAAGAATAAAAAAGCAACCAAGTAACAATCAACATGATAAATAGAACATTATTAATCCTGAAATATTGTCAATGCCTCACTTAAAATATACAAATTGGTAGAATTAATTTTTTAAAATCCAAATATGTGCAGCTGCTGCCTTCAGGAGACTCTCTTAACATGCAAAGATGCCTATAGACTCAAGGTAGAGTGGTGGGAAAAAATATTTTACACAAATGGAAACCAAAAATAAGCAAAATTAGCCATTCTCATATTAAAATTGTAGCAGACACAAATGGAAAAATATGCTCATGGATTAGAATAATTAACATTGTTAAAATGACCATATTACCCCAAATAATCCACAGATTCAGTACAATCTGTATCACACCACCAACGTCGTTTTTAACAGAACTAGAAAAACATAATCTTAAAATTTATATTAACCAAAAAATAGCCAGAATAGCCAAAGCAATCCTAAGCAAAAAGAACAAAGCTGGAGGCATCATATTACCCAAAGTGACATGTTTGGTGCTGGGAAAAATAGATAGCAACAAGTAGAAAAATGAAATTTAATCTCTATTCCTCACCATATACAAAAATTAACTCAAGATAGATTAAGACTTAAATGTCAGACCTGAAACCATTAAGATACTAAAAGAAGACTTGGGGAAAACCCTTCTGTACATTGGCTTTGGCAAAGAATTTATGGCTAAGACCCCAAAAGCAAAACACCCAAAACAAAAATAAATAAGTGAAACTTAATTAAACTAAGAAACTTCTGCACTGAAAAATAAATATCAACAAATTAAATAGGCAATCTGTAGAATGGGAGAAGATATTCACAAACTATACATCCAACAAATGACTAATATCCAGAATCTACAAATGACACCCACCCCCAAGTCAGCAATATGAAAAGCAAATAACCCCATTAAAAAGTGGGCAAAGGACATAAACAGGCATCTCTCAAAAAAAGATATACAAATGTCTGACAAACATATTTTTTAAATGCTCAGAATAGTTACCAGGGAAATTCAAATTAAAGCCACAATGAGATGCCACTTTATATCAGTCAGAATGGCCATGGCTAAGCAGTCAAAAAATAATAGATATTGACGCAGATGTGGTGAAAAAGATGCAGATGTGGTGAAAAAGAAATGCTTATACACTGTTGGTGAAAGTGTAAATTAATACAATAAGTATGGGCAATTCTCAAAGAACTAAAAGTAGATCTACTGTTTAATCCAGCAATCTCACTACTTGATATCTACCCAAAGGAAAAGAGGTCATTATACAAGAAAGACACCTGCACTTACATGTGTATCACAGTACAATTCACATTTATAAAGCTCCAGGGTTAACCTAAATGCCCATCAACTGATCAGGGGATGATGAAAATGTGGTTTACATACAAAGGCGTACCCTTCATCCATAAACAAGAATGAAATAATGTTTTTTGCAGAAAACTTGATAGAATTGGAGGCCATCCTAGGTGAAGTAAGGCAGGAATGGCAAATAAATACCATATGTCACTTATAAGTGGGAGCTAAACTAAAAGCTGCAAATGCATATAGAATGGTATAATGGACATTGAAGGCTCAGAATGGGGAGAGTGGGAAAATGAGGAGGTTGAAAAATTACCTATTGAGTACAATGTGCACATGTGGAGGTGGTGAGTACACTTAAAGCTCAGACTTATTCACCACTCTACAATGCATCTATACAAACAAAAACCATTTGTACCCCTAAAGCTACTGAAAAACTCCCCGAAAATAAAGGTGGAAGGAGTGGTGAAATTAGAATATCACCATTGGGCAACATTGATGAAATAACAGTTAAGCAATAGCTATAAACTAATGCTAAAAGTCATTAGCTGAAAGGTTGATGGGAACATTATAGCAGAGAGAGTGGGCTGACATGACTGAAACCCTAAATCCATCTTTGCGACTCTAAAATAAGAACCACACATTATGTGCTTCACAATGAAGCACACAGTTCTACTATGAACTTCTGAAGGGTCCTTATCAAAAAAATAGAACCTGGATCTTCTCAATCTCTAGATATAGCTGCAAGGTAACAAAAAATACCATGACTAGAATAACAAACAAAATAATATAAATGAAAAAGTAATCAACCAAATCCAAATTGTAGAATATTCTACAGGTCAAATGTTCTGGTAACAAATAAAATGGCATGTGAAAAGGGAAGGGATCGTATTTTTAGTTTTTTGAAGAATTTTCATGCTATTTTCTATGATAGCTGCATTAATTTATATTCCCACAGACAGTGTGCAAGAGTTCCTTTTTCTCCACATCCTTGCCGTCACTTGTTATCTTTCATCTTTTTGATAAAAGTCATTCAAACAGGAAAAAAAAAGAAAAAATGTAACAAATAAAAATAAAAGTGTTAGACAAGCTTCATAAATTTCCCACATGGTCTAAGTATGAATATTTTAAAAGAATATGAACAAAAATATGGTAATATAATAAACTGTTAGCCGGGCTCAGTGGCTCAGCCTGTAATCCCGCGCTTTGGGAGGCTGAGGTGAGTGGATTGCCTGAGCCCGCGGGTTCGAGACCTGCCAGGGCAACTTGGCGAGACCTCATCTCTACAATAAATCAAAAACTAGCCGGGTGTGGCGCGTGCCTGTAGTTCCAGCAACTTGGAAGGCTGAGGCAGAAAGATCGCCGGAGCCCAGCAGGTCGAGGCTGCGGTGACCAGGAGCAACCACTGCACTCCAGTCTAGGTGACAGTGAGACTCCAACTCAAAAAATAAATAAATAAATAAATAAACTGTTATTTTCTTTTTAAGTTTTCTAAATAATACTTGATACTCAGGATAAAGAGCATAACATTAATGAGGAGTTAATAAAAGTATGTACAGAAAAAAATAATTTTTATGTGTGTGGGAAAATAAACAAGATTATTATATTACAAACAGGAGAGAATAAAGGGTCTTAAAGGATGTAATATTTCTTTATTAAACTGTAAAATATTTGACACCAGCACATTTTTGTGCTGATGGAACAATATAAATGATAAAATGACATGGAATTATACATACACATTATACTAATACCTATTGAGGGCTTTTTTTATACTGCATTTTTATACAAGATATAACCTTTGGTGAAAACTAAGTAAAGGACACATGTCACCTTTCAAATGACAATTTCCTGTACATCTATAATTATTTGAAAATTATTTTAAATTTAATTAAAATAGAAATTTAAAAATTTGCTTAAAAGATGAGATTTTATTAACCTAATGCTTATTCAATTTGACCATTTGAGCTAACATTCACCCTCATATTTTATACTTTTGACATACTATATGCATATGGAAATCTGCCTCTTATATTTTATATTAAGCAGAATTTAGGTAGGTGGTTTCAGGTTGTAACATGTAACCATTGGGGGAAATGGGGCCAAGAGTGCATGAGGCCTCTCTGTATTTTCTGTAACTCAATAATTATTTTCAAATAAACTTTTAAAATTGTGATGCAAGTGTAAAAATTTTCTTAGCTTACAGTATTTTCACTCCTTAATGCACACATAATTTGAGCCATATTTGAGATATCTTAGTTGTTTACTTTTTAATATACTATAAATACATGAAAAATTGATTTGTTTTTATAATTCAGAGCATATATATTGTTAGATGACAATGAGAAATTCAATATGTCATTCACGTTAAAAATTTAGCTTTTGATCTTGATTAGTACTATGTCATTTATCAATTTAAAATACTAATAAAAATTCTATTTTTGTTAACACTATATTAAAAAGAATGTTATATTGTACCTGATTTACTCCTATTAAAAAAATTGAAAGAAAGCCTATACTTAACTTAATTCCTAGAAAATACAGGAGAGTGACACTAGCAAGATGGATGACTAGGAGACCTTAGCACTTGTTCTTCCAACAAAGAGAGCCAAAGCAGAAGATAAGCAATTACATTTCGATGAAAATAACTAAAGAGGAGAGTTGAAATACAACAAAGGGGTCAGAAACCCAGTAGAACACAGCAACCAAGAATGGCTACATAGGGAATAGAGAAAAACAACTTGCCTCTGCCACTGCATTCACCACTGCGAATCATCTTGGAACCAGGAAGCACATCTCCCTGCAGGAAAAAGATAATCAAGAGGACCCCAACAACCCCCATATCTGCCTTGATATCAATAGTCCTCTTCACTACCGGGAACTTTTGTAGTCCTCCTAGTCACCAAGGTCAGATGTGGGAGCTGTTTGTAGTTCAGACAGCACTATCCCCCCAAGAAGGAGCCACTTGTGTGCTGTGCTCTGTGGCCCACACTGCTACTAAACAATGCCATCTTGGAATCAGAGCCACTGCTTTAATTTGTATTGCTCTGGGGAGTGTAGCTAGGTGTGCCCTTCCATTCCTGAGGTTTTGTCACTGTGGCAATAACCCCTCTTTGTGGTCTACCCCAAGCCCTAGCTCGGCTACCTTTATACCCTATCCTTTGGAGCCTGGCTAGTAAGAAGCTGCTTCATCCAGCCCTTCTAGTTGCTCCTGCACCCTGCCCTTTGGGATCTGAGGTGACTTGATTCCCTGTCTTCTGAGTAAATGATGTTTTAGATGCTCAAGTGAGTCACACATTCCCAGTACCTGAGCTGAAGCGGTGTCCCGCCTGACCGAGTAGCAACACCTTCGCATGGGCAAGCAGAAATATCTCCAAAAGCTGAGCTGATATGGCATCCCACATCCCAAGGAAACAGAACATTGGCTGAGCTGCAATACCCAGTCCTCCAGACAAAACCACTCTAGCATTCTGCTTCCCCATAACTGAACTAGCCTTTGAGTCTGAGGCATGCCACTTACCCAGGAAATAGAATCATTGCTGTACTGCTCCCTGACCTCTAGGACCATTTTATCTTTCCTGGGACCATGAATGCATTCTGCCATTCCTGAGTTTGTGGTGCCACTGCATCTGGTCTCACAGAGCCTGAGATACAGTGGTATCACACCACCTCGGGATCCAAAGTTACCACTACACAGTGTCTCATTTCCTGAGGCAGTGTGTCACTGAGCCCTACTGGTTCTGGTTCCAAAATTATATCTGTACACTGCTCCCTAGGGCCTCAACGTCCAGAGCATCCTTTCTTTCCCAGAGCTCAACTCAGAGTGTTATGCCCTGTCTCCCCAGGCTCAGAGTCACAGCTACAACCCAGGTCTAAGTTGTTGGAGTGTGCCTCAGAAGCACAGACCTTGGCTTTGGGGGCAATCTGCATCCACCTGTGCCTCAGAAGGTGGACACAAACCCCAAGACCCAGGAGCCATATAGATTTGCAAAGTCCTGATGCCAGGACCCAGGCTATACATCCATTATGAGTACCTGTACCCTGGAACTCAGTGTCATTATGGATGCTTGTCTGCCATATCAGACCTGACACCATGAGAGCTCCCCTCAGCCAAGACTCTGCATTGTGGAAAAAAGGAGAACAAAGGATTTCGAGAGCACTTGCCACTAAGGACCCTCACAATCTATGTTACCACTTCTGCTGTCACAAACTCCTACACAGTAGGCTACTGAGACACATATAGTTGCTTGTTGCTGAAAAAGCTGCACAAGACTATACTACTTCATCCACTTAGAATTCAAGCACCACACCCTGCACAACCAGCATCCTACAACCCATCCACAAGAGAAAGTGTTTTCTCTAATAAAGCCACCTGTAATAAAGCCAAATTTGGTAGAGGTGACTATTTCACCATATGCCCAGACAACAATACAGGGAAATAAGAAACATAAAAGGTAAGGAAATATAACACCACCAAAGAAACATAATTCTCCTGTTACTGACCCTAAAAGAAAGGAAAGACAGTTGACCTCTGACAACATGTGTTAGTGAGGCTGTGAAAAAAAGGGAACACTTCTACACTGTTGGTGAGAATGTAAGCTAGTTCAACACATGTGGAAAGCAGTGTGGCATTTTCTCAAAGAACTAAATCTTGAGCCACCATACAACCCAGCAATCTCATTCCCGGGACTATACTCAGAGTATCATAAATCACTCTGCCAAAAAGACACCTGCATGCATATGTCTGTTGCAGCACTATTCACTATAGCAAAAACATGGAACTAACCCAGGCGCTCATCAAAAATGAACTGAATAAAGAAAATGTGGTATATGTATACAACAGAATACTACACAGCCATAAAGAAGAACAAAATAGTGTCCTTTGCAGTCACATGGATGCAACTGGTTATTATCATTCTAAGTGAATTATCACAGAAACAACCCCCCCAAAAAAAAACCTGAATTCTGCATATTCTCATCCTAAATGGAGCATAACCATTGCCCATGCAAGCACAAAGGCAAGGACAACAAATGCTGGACACTGCTAACGGAAGGCAAAAGGGAGAAGGGATAAGGGGCACATATCCACCCATGGGGTGCCAGATCCACTACAAGGGGTGAGAGATTTGCTAAAAGCCCAAAACTCAACTTCGTGCAGCATACTTATCTAGCAAATCCTCACATGAATCCCACAACTCTAAAGTAAAATAATAATAGTAATATTAATAATGAATAACTAAAGGTAGAATTTGACAAGCTTTTTTTAAAATCACTATATGTTTAAAAAGTGAGGAATAATTTTGTGTATCAATGTAATATGTATATAGTTCAGTAAAAAAAAAGGTGGAAAATATTTTTATCATATGCTGTCTTTTTGTAAAAATGCAAAATTATGTATACATGTATTATTTTACATATTCATATAATATATGCAAACTAATATATAAAAATAACATGTAGTCTGTGGAAAAAAATTGTTTAACTATCAGCCAAAACACAATATCCAATAAATCTTTCAAAAAGGCTGCTCCCGGTCACTGCAGCCTCGACTTGCTGGGCTCCAGCGATCCTTTCATCTCAGCCTTCCAAGTAGTCAGAACTACAGGCGCGCGCTACCACGCCCGGCTAGTTTTTGATTTTATTGTAGAGATGAGGTCTCGCCAAGTTGCCCGGGTGGATCTCGAACCCACAGGCTCAGGCAATCCACTTGCCTTGGCCTCCCAAAGTGCTGGGATTACAGGCTGAGCCACCGAGCCCGGCCAGAAATAAAGTTCTTAGCAGGCAAGCAAAAGCTGAGAATTCGTCACCATTAGACCTCCTTACAAGAAATACTTAAGAGAGTTATTTAAGCAGAAACATAAGAATGCTAATTATTAGCAATAAAATATCTGAAAGTATAAAATTCACTGGCAAATATGTCATATAGTCAAACTTAGATTACTCCAATACTGTAATGGTAGTCTGTAAATCATTCATATCTCTAGTGTGAAAGTAAAGGTCAAAATGGTAAAAAGTATCATTAACTACAAAAGATGTTAAATAATATACAATATTAAAATATGCAAATTGTAATATCAAAAATATAAATTTGGGGGCAGAGGGTAGAAGTCTAGAATGTTTGTATGCAACTAATGTTAAGTTGTTATTAGCATAAAATAGTTTATTATAAATATAAGATGTTTTATGTAAGTCTCATGGTAACCACAAAGCCAAAAATATGTATCAGATGTACAAATGGTATAAAGACATCAAAATGAGCACTACGGGACATCACCAAATCACAAAGGTAAACAGTAAGAGAGGAAAAAAGGAGCAAAGGATCTACAAAGCAACACTAAATCTATTTATAAAATGGAAGTAGTAAGTTTTTACCTATCAATCATTATTTTGAATGTATATGAATTAAATTATCCAAACAAAAGACAGAGTGGCTGGCTGAATTAAAAAAAAATATCCAATTATTTGCTACCCATAAGAGATCCACTTTAGTTTTAAGAATACATGAATCCTGGTAGTAAAGGAATGAAGAAAGATATGCCATGCAAATGGAAATCAAAAGAAAGCAGAATTGGTTACACTTATGTCAGACAAAATAGATTTCAAGTCAAAAATGTCAAAAGAGATGAATAGAGTCATTATTTAATAATAAAAATCTCAATTAATGAAAGATATAATAATTATAAACTTATAGACAACCAAAATTGGAGCACCTAAATATATAAATATTTCTGAACATGAAGGGAAAAAATATATGGTCATGTAATAATAATAGTAGTGAACTTTAATACTCTACTTTCAACAATGGACAAGTCAACTAGACAGAAAACTAATAAGGAAATACAGGAATTGAACTGTACTTTAGACAAACTCAATCTAATAAATATGGAAAGAACATTCTATAGGACAAAGCAGAATACACATTCTTCTCAATGACACATGGAACAGTCTTCAGGATAGACCATATAGTAGGCCCCTAGCCAAGCGTTAACAAATTTTTAAAAATTGAATTTAGGGTTAGGGTTATTTGTCTATAACAATATCTGAATCTTGATTAGTGGATAACATCTTTAAAAAGTCAATGAAGGAAAAGAAAGATCACTGTTAGGGATTTAAAAACCATGGGAAAGAGTCATACAGGGTAATGAGCAATCACATATTTTATGAAACCAGATAAATAGCCAGATCTAAAGTACAGAGGTGGTGATAAATGATGAAATTGATATGTAATATGAACCAAATGAAAAATAGAAGCCACATGGTCATCTCAATTGACACAAATAAAGCATTCAACAAAGTTCGATATTTATTTATTATTTTATTTTATTTTATTTTTTTCAGTTGGAGTCTCATTCTGTCACCCAGACTGGAGTGCAGTGGCACACTTCTGGCCACTACAGCCTCGACCTGCTGGGCTTCAGCAATCCTTCCGCCTCAGCCTTCCAAGTAGCTGGAACTACAAGCGCTCGCTACCATGCCTGCGGGGAGCCAGCCCCCGCAGGTTTTTGGGGGTCCCTGGAAAGATGGGGCGGCGTCGGCAATTCGAGGGATAGATATGAAGAAGAAAAGGAAAGAGAGAAAGAAAGAAAGAGACTGGACTCCTGTCTAGTGCAGAAGCCGTTTAATGGAGGTTTCCATGCTCTTTTTATCCTAAATTTTCACAGGTTAGATCACAAGGTTTTCATGTGAACACAGAGCCAGGCGGATGAGGGGCACCCCCCA
>CAUYQG010195237.1:0-13460 GCA_963574415.1 Tarsius wallacei
CACACACAGCATGCACAACACACATAGCATGCACTCACACACACTCATACAGAGTACACATGTCATACATATTGTCTCATACACTCTACACAGACCATACACACATAGTACACATATGTCACACATGCAGTCTTAAAAATCTACACAGATCACACATAGCATGCATACACACTCATATACACACACATACACTTTTCACACACTCACACAGTCACACATCCCCAGAGTCTCCACTTACTCTCCTGTCTCCATGATCTTGGAGATGTCCTAGGGGTGCAATCAGACTGTTCCTAAGGCACAGCCCAGCATCTGCAGTGGGATGAGTAGTATGCAGCAAACTCCTGTAGCATGAATGAATGAATGAGGTGGATGAATTAATGCATTCTGGGCCTCAGTGCATATCCCCAAATGCAGGCTGCAAATACCTTGCTTTAATTTGTAATCTCATCACTAAGATGGATGCAAGTCTCCTGCCATCATGGGCATGTGAAAGTTAGTGGTCTACATGCTGGTGGCCTGTGGGTAGGACAACCTATTCTATAACTCCAGCTCAGGAGGCTTCAGGAGACCAACATATAGTGGCATTTACTGCTTAGCTTAGCAATAATCACAGCAAGGCCATCACAAAGTCACCTTACCTCTGCCCCGGAGGAGGTTAGAGCTGTCTGTGGAGCATGTGGCCACCACGTGAGCCCGGGAGCAGACAGGCCACTGTGACCCCCTAGACAGATCTGATGTGTGTGCTGGGCACAGAATTCTTCAGAATCCTAGGCTGGGAGGGAGGTAGGAGAGATCGGTTAAAGTAGTGCTGGGCCTCCAGAGACCCCAAAAGGAAAGGTGCTGTGCCTGAGACGCTGAAGAAATGACCTAGAGCCAATGGATGGGACATGGCTTTATTCAGGAACTTACTCTTCAGGGAATGTGGGCCAGGAGTGTCTGCTGTCTGCTGGACAGGAAGAAACCACTTCTGTCTGTAAAAGACACATGGGTTATATAGCATCTTACACGGGGCAGTGCAGAGTTAAGAGTGAAAAGGGTAGGGTTTCTGGTGTGCACGTGCAATATGAGAACATGCTTATACATATGTCGCATGTACATAACATGGTGGCGATTTCTCTCTAGGGGTGGGATTTTTAGTATTTTAATGAAGCAAAGGTGAACTAAAGGTAACCAAAGACTACGGGCATTGGTTCTGGCTGGCCTGATCTGGTCTGAGCCCGACTGAGGACCAATTGCTTCCAGGAAGGGTGCACAGGATACTTATTATACACAGCTTCTAGATGTGGTCAGCAGGGGTGGAGAACACGTCACTCATGGTCTAAGCATGACCTGCATGCCCAGGCTGGAACTTGAGGGGAAGGGAAGGGGACATCCCATGTTGGCCAACCTAGGACCTCTCCTCAGGCTCCAGCCCTCTACTTGGGGCCATAAACAGAGTATGCTCATGTTGTTACTGAGTGTGTGTCACCCTACAGTTAACGGGGTTGCAGTTGCAATCAGAGAGGAGCAATACATTCTGATGTCCCATCACACGCCAGAGTGACGAGTGAACAATCATTTGTTGAGTGTTTCAAAATGATTAGAAAAGAGGGTTTTGAATGCTCCCAACACAAATAAATGAGACATGTTTAAGGCAGTGGATGTGCCAGTTACCATGATCTGGTTTGTACACATTGTGTGCTTGTGTTGAAATATCACATGCACCCCATAACTATACACAGCTGTTCTGTACCAGTAAAAAACAAAATATTATAATGTTTGTAAAACTGCAAAACAGAAAATGTTCAGCTGAGGGTGAGCGTGGGTTGTTTTCTGCGTGATGTTTTGTCAATTCAACCCACAGTCAAGGTACACAGCCCTTTAAAAACATGGACAACCGCACCCTGTGAGGGGTATTTTTGATAATTATCCACGTTCTTTCAGAGAAAAGCACCCCGGGAGCCCCGAGAGAATGGATGGAGTATGCAGCGAGCCAGTGCCTCTGTCCCACCCAGAAGGCACCACTGAACTGGGCAGTGCTGTGGCCCAGCCACAGCAGGGAGCAGGGCACCCCTGCCAGATGCCTGTGCCTGCCAGTTCTGGCTTTGTCTTCCTTTTAAGTACAAAGCACCAAGTGGCACCACCTAGTTGCTGGTGCTAGCCTCTGTCTCCCTTTATGTATTTTCTATTTATTTCGAAAATGCCTGGCATGACAAATTTGTTGTTTTCAAATTACACTATCATCTACATAGCTAGTTGATAAGAAGTGACCCAGGAAAAAAGCCATATATACAGAGAGACATGAACTGACACGTTCAGATAGATTTAAGCTCATATACATACATAGAGACATGAACTCACACTCACATGTAGATGCACTTACACTCACTGACATGAGCTCACACTCCAGACATGATCTCACACTCACAGACATACATGAGATCACATATACAGATAGACATGAACTCGCATGCACAGACATGAGCTCACACACACATAGATGAACTTACATTCACAGATAGACATGCACTCACATTCACAAACATGAGCCCACACACATGTAGATATGAACTCACATTAACAGATATGCACTCACAGACATGAACTCACACACAGATAGACATGCAGTCACACTCACAAACATGAACTCATACACATGTAGACATGAACTCACATTCACAGACATGAACTCACACTCAGAGACATAAACTTACACTCAAAGACATGAACTCACACTCACAGAAAGAGATCGACATGAGCTCATAATCCAGACATGAGCTCATACTCACAGATAGACATGCATTCACACACACAGATAGATGTGAACTCACATTCACAGAAATGAGCTCACACACACAGAAAAATTCACATTCATATATAGACATGTACTCAAACTCACAGAAATGAACTCACACACATGTAGACATGAAATCACACTCACAGATTGACATGCACTCACACAGACATGCTCTCACATTCACAGTAGACATGCACACATACTCACAGACATGAACTCACAAACACAGATAGACATGCACTCACACTCACAGACATAGGCTCACACTCACAGAAAGACATATACTCACAATCACCAATATGAGCTGCTACTCACAGACATGAACTCACACTCACAGACATGAGCTTACACAAATGTAGACATGAACTCACACTCTCAGATATGAACTCACACACAGATATGAACTCATATAGACATGAGCTCACACACACATAGATATGAACTCACAATCACAGAAGACATGTACTTACCCTCACAGACATGAGCTCACACACATGGATAGACATGAGCTTATACTCACAGACAAGACCTAACACATACAAAACTCACACTCACAGACATGAACTCTGACACAGATACTCATGAACTTACTCACTGGCATGCACTCACACACACAGACATAGGATCACACTCACAAATAGACATGTACACTGACATGAGCACACACATATAGATGCATTCACACTCAGTTAGCTATGCAGTCACATTCACAGACATTAGCTCACACACAAATACATGAACTCACACTCACAGACACGAGCTCACATACACATAGACATGAACTCACACTCACAGATAAACATTTACTTACACTCACAGACATGAGCTCACACTCATAGGTAGATATAAGCACACATAAACATAGACATACTCACACTCACAGACATGAGCTCATACTCACAGATAGACATGCATTCACACTCACAGTCATAATCTCTCACACACATAGACATAAATCACACACAGACATGAGCTCACACACATACATAGCATGAACTCATACACACAGGTAGACATGTACTCATACTCACAGACATGAACTCACATACACACGTGGACATGAAGTCACTTCACAGATAGACATGCACTCACACACATAGGCTCATAAGCACAGATAGACATGAACTCACACTCACAAACATGAGCTCTTATATACATTGCCATGAACTCACACTCACAGACATGAGCTCACACACAGACATGAATTCATTCACAGATAGACATGAACACACACTCACACATAGACATAAACTCAACTCACGTCATGGAAAGACATGTACTCTCAAGCACAAACATACACTCTGAAAAGTTATGTTTGCTTACTCATTGCTTTTTAAGATGTTTTAGAAACGATTAACTTTGCTCTCCACAATTAAACTTTTTCTAATTAATTTTATATTTTGTTGTTTAATATTTGATCTAATACTTCTAGTTAATACCCTAGTTCTGGAAAAGCAACACATTTTAGCAAAGCTTTCTCAACATTTTCCAATCTTGACTGAGGCTATCTAAAAGGCTGTCAAAGTTGAGGTGGAGACTATATGGCCACAGGACCCAGTGGCCACCAAGAAGGAGACCTCTAATTAATGAGGTCAAATCACAGCACCCACACAGCACCATCCCACCAGAACACACCGAGAGGGGGCACTGGCACAGTTGGCAGTGGGGCGCTGCGTACCTGTGCCACTTAAGGAAATTAATGCATAACTGACATTTTTTCTCAAGCAAATATAAAAAAGGAATGTAGTGTAGAATCTGTGTGCCATATAATCCTCTAGAATTATGGTTGGCAGAGTTTGGCCTGCGGTCCAAATTCAGCCATTTTTGTACAGTTTTTGTGTCATCTGCAAAAGCTAGAAATGGCTTTACACTTTCAAATGAGTGAACAAAGTCAAAAGAAGAGTCATATTTCTTGACATATGAGAATTACATACAGTGGGAATTTTTGCGTCCATAGATAATGTTTTGCTGGGATGGAGCCGTACTTGCTTTTCCATGTGTCATGCGTGACTGCTTTTTGCTACAGCAGCAGAGTCTGTAGTTCCAGCACAGGGTCAGGCTCCCCAAGCTATTCCCAATTTGACCCTTTGCAGAAAGAGTGTGCTGGTTCTCACAAGAAGTGAATGCATCTGTCATTTCTGTTCTACAATGTTCTGCTTGTAACGGTTCACAATTTTAATAAGCATTCAATTTTTTTAACAACGACCATGAGTGAGTTTTTCTGAGCAGACCTATAACATGTTTTTTAATCTATAATTCATCATAAGTTATAATGTCAAGAAATTCTCTTGTGTGTCACTTCTAAACATGCCACAGGCTATGAAGCGATACACTTAGCACACAGCCAAGACATGTTAATCACATGCTAGAACATTTTCAGGAAGTTGAAGGAGATTTCCTTGGGCATAGAACTTTGAAACATGTTTTGCATCTGTTTTTACATACCTATAAATATAGTATTTGCAAAATACTTGTGAGTACATAGAGTTTTGACCACTGATTATTAATGCTAAGTGAGGCAATGGCTTACTTGTTCTTGGAAAATTCTGCAGGTAGCAGAAATAACATACCTTCCTTACAAGACCCAAGGTTAGATTCCTCACAAACCTTCAGATTCATAGTTATCAGCAAGGAAGATTGCCTGTGATATTATGAATTTAAAAAGTGGTCGGGCACAGGGACTAATGCCTGTAATCCCAGCACTCTAGGAGGTCAGCGTGGGAGGATCACCTGAGTAACACAGTGAGAACTTGTCTCTAAAAAAAAAAGCCGGATGTGGTGGCATATACCTGTAGTCCCAGCTACTTGGCAGGCTGAGGCAGAAAGAAGTCGAGGCTGTGGTGAGCCATGAACATGCCACTGCATTCTAGCCTGGGTGACAGAGTGAGACCCCAACTGATAAACAAAAAAAGAGTAAGTTGTAGAGCAGTGTGTTTAGCATGACCCCATTGTGGTAAAGATAAGTTGATGTGGATTTGGAGAGGAGTGGAGGAGGGCCACAGGGTAGCCATGAAAAGGGGCTTGGGTGGACTGCCATTTTCTACATTATGGCTTGAATGATTTTGACAACAAACACGTGTTATTTTTATTATCAGAAAACATGTATTTATATTTGGAAGGATAAGTATCTTACTGGTGTGAGACATGAAGAGTCCCATTTGGGGCTGTGGTACTGCTGTCCCCACCACCAGGGAGGATGCTGTCCTGTCCCATGGTTCCCAAGGGGCTTTCCTGGACTGTGCTTCTCTTTCCTCACATGCTGTCCCCACTTGTCTGTGGGTGCCAGCCCCTCACTCCTGGGACCCCCTTGCTCCTCCCTGGGCTGTGGCCATGGCCATGCTGGCTGTGACCCTGAGTCTCCGCTGCCTTCAGTCAGATTTCCTGGGTGAATGCTCCTGGGAGCCACCCTTTCTTTTCTTTTTTTTTAGATTAGAAAATATAGTTTATTTAGAAAAGTAAATTAGAAAGACAGAGAGAAAGAGGAGATTCACCTTCCCAAGGTAGGGGAGGGGGCCAAAGTCAGGAAACATAGCCTGGCCACGGGAGCCGCACTTTTGTGGACCTTGTAGGCCACCTCCCACCTCCCACTTAGCACCCATTTGGCATGACCACAGCCTACTACTGCAAGTCGCATGGGTGAAAAACAGCTCATAGTGCCTCATCTTTAAAAAATAATGTTGATTGCTTCTGATGATAAAAGTCATACATAGGTATTCCTTAAAGTCAGGGGCATGAGAAAGAGAAGAGTGTAAAAATCTCTAAGTTCCAGCCAGAGACAAGTCCCTACCCTTTTGCATCTTTGCAGTGGTATATTCATACTTGTACCATCTTTTTATTGGGCTCCTTGGAAGGCATGAGACGGAGCCTGGACAGCCTAATCAGCAGAGGATGGCTCTAGAAAGGTCCACATGGACAGCAGGAGGGACTGATGGTCACTCAGGCGCAAGGGCATCCGGACGCAGGGTTCTGGGTCTCCGTCTCCTCCACTCTCCTCTTCTCTGGAGATTTCTGCCCTGACTGCCTGTGCTGCTTGCTGCCATCTTTGATTTCCCCCAACGGGGCTGACCAAAGCTCATAATCCCTCCTGTTGCAGGCTCCCACCCCAAAAGCCTCTTTTCTCAGTATTTCTCAACTTCCACGACTAGACCAAGGTATTTGCAGGAGAGTGCTTTCTGCCATAGGCTGCTGGCCCACCTCTGATTTTTGTTATTGGGCTGTGTACCACCTTAGTCCACTCAAGCTGCTATGACAGAATACCACAGATGGGGGCCTCATAGACAAGAGAAATGTATTTCCCATGGTGCTGGAGGCTGGAAGGCCAAGATCCAAGTGCTGCAGACCTGGTGTCTTGAGAGGCCTCGTTTCTAGTTCATGGTTCATAGCTGGTATCCTCTCCCTTTGCCTGCATATAGCAGAAGAGGCAAGGCCGTTTCAAGGCCTTTTAAGTTTAGGACATGAATTCCATTTGTGAAGTCTCCATCCTCATAACCTCATCACCTCCCGAAGGTCCCATCTTCTAAGAGCATCACTTTGGGGGGTAGGACTTCAAGTTATACATTTGGGGGGGAGGGCGCATGAGCATTCAGTTTCTGGCAGACTTCTGTTCTTAATGAAAGAGGATGATGAGATGGAGTCTCATGGTACCTCGCACAGTGGCCTGAAGGCTGCCTCCTGGCAGGTGCTGGGGGCACACATGGCTTTCTCGCAGAGTTATGGCCATGTCAGGGAACTTGGCATGTCGAGCACGATGCATGGACACAAAGCCCCACGAGTCCCGCTCTCTTCCCTGCAGGACCTCCAGGCTGGCAGCACCCCCAGCTCCCTCTGGGAGATGTGGATGGAACTTGGTTCTTCAACTCCACCGCTCACTCCCTGAAGTTCTTCTACGTGACTTTCTCTTGACTGAATTTCCCCTCTTTTTGTATTTTATTTCATATTGGTGTGTTGTATGCATCTTTGCTAGTTGAGTTGTCTTAAATCTTGTTTTTTTTTCTCTTTTAATTTTACTTTTGAAATTGTGGGGTACAATCCAGGGTTAGGTATTTGTTTGTTTTTTTACAATAATGATGTCCAAATAAATAAACACTATGAGATTTGCAGTAGTCAAGCTATTTAATGCTTTTTGTCTTTTTATTTGTTTTACTCTTAGAGAACCTCTGAAGCCATGTCTGGGAAGGAGAAGAATTCTCCAAAGAATTCATTCTTAAAAAACATTCTAATTATCAACACTGTCTAATACCTAAACCCAGTTTGTCATAAAACTTAGAATCTTAACCTTAAATAGAAACGTAAAAGTTTCTAGGCCAAAAGCTGTGATGTCCCAAATAATTGATGATTAACATAATCAGAAATTCTGTCCATATTTTTCTTTCTCCTTCAAAAACATAGGAAAAGAAACATTGAAACCATGTAATAGGTATGGCGTTTTTACATTTTGATCTCAATTTTTTTAACCCTTGATTTGCTTTCTTTTGATTTAGAATTTATAGGCATGGCATTTTTAGAAAAACCTTAAACATATGATTGTATTAGCTTGGGTTCTCCAGAGAAACAGAATCAGTGGATGTGTAGTAGATATTGGGGGAGGGAGGAAGAGAAGGAGGGATGAAGGGAGGGAAGGTGGGAGCAAGAGAGAGAAGGAGGGAGGGGAGGAGGAGGAGGAGGAGGAGGAGGAGAGAGAGAGAGAGAGAGAGAGAGATTGAGATATTGATTTCTTTTAAGTAATTGGCCTACATACCTATGGGGCTAGGGAGGCCTTCAACTGGTTGGCTGAGCCACATGAGAGAGGGTAACCTGCTTCACTCAAAGTCTGTAGATTTTCAATCTCATCCAAAAATTACCTTCACTGCAACATTGGAAACAGTGTTTGATCAAATGTCTGGGTACATGGCCTAGCCAGGTTGACACACAAAATTCAGCATCACAATGGTCCTCTTGGAAAAGAAAAGTTACAAGACATGTTTTGTAAGTGGCAAAGCTAGCTCCCTCCTTCCCTTCTTTCCTTTCTCCCTCCTTGACTCTGTTTTTATGTATTTGGTTTTATAACCATTAATTATTGACAAATGAGATAGAGCATTTTAAAAATGTTGTGGATTTACTATTCATCAAGCGAAGGTCACGCCAGCCTGAAATTAGAGTGAGGAAGAGTGCTTGTGTCTTTGGTTTGGGCATCCAGGTTTGCTTGAGCACTGCTTGGCTGCCTGCTGTGAAACTTTGAGCAGATCACTGTAGGTCTCTGCTCCTGTCTATAAAATCAAGATCATAATATCACAGAGAATTCAAGTCAATGTTTCAATCAATAGCACCCCAATCTTTTCTTTCATTACAGCTATAGTGTTTTCTAAAGGCATCTCAGTTACAAAGCTGTGTATTTGTTACAGTTTTTTGTTGCCTTTAAACTCCCTGAGACCGGGATAGATATGAAGCAGGTCTCAGCGCAGCGCCTGTGGATTGCGACCCTCTCACCTTCCTGGCCCGGCCAAAAGCTCATCCACTCAGAATCCTTAGAACCTGCCCCCTCCTGCCAGAGATGCTGAATTTCTCTCTTGCCCCTCAATCCCCTCACCCAATGCAATTTTCTCTGGGCAGCATTTGAGGCAGAGTGAGGCATTTTATGTAAGATGAATGGAGGGAATGACTGTAGATAACCGATCTCTCAATGCTAGGGCTGATTATATTACAAATTCATTTTAAATAACCTTCACCTGTGGACAACTCAAGAATACAGTGTGTTGGGCCCAACAGTAGACAAGGCAGAGGGTAGGACCTTGTCTAGGAAAGGTGGGGAGAGGAAGGAGGCCAACTCACCTCATGGGAGCAACCGCTGGGTCACTCTGTGTGGGCAGTGGCTCACTGGCTGGGCTCTTGGAGTGCTCAGTCATTCTCTGCAAGTGAGGGAAGCTGTTTCTGCAAAACTGTGAGAGAAAGACGTCTTTAAAAAATCATTGCACCTCAGACTGAAGGTACTGTTTTTACAAGTTATCATGTTAGTATGAAGCTACTACATATCTCTTTTCTTCTTTTGCTTGTAGAAAAATAATTTTCTCTTGGCCTGCAAGCAAGAATTGTAAAACATCAATTTTTCCATTGCTTTCTTTCCAGAAGAAAGGAATTAGCAAAAGCAGGTACCTTGTTAGGAAAAGATTATGCATAAAAGGAACGAACAAAGCATCAAGATAAAAAGCTCTCCACATCATTGAGATGCTTAAAAGTTAGCCTCTGGGATAAGGGCCTCTTAGGTCATTTCAAATGGGGGCCCATTCTTGGTACCCTTGATGGGTTAAGAAATAAAACAACACCCATTCTCCCAGTTCATTGTGTCTCCACTCATGTTAACTTGGGTTGATTGAGACTGGTGCTCCTTTACATTGAGAAACTTTGTGCAGAGTATTTGAGTGTGTTGCTGCAGTTTTTAATGTGCAAACTAGATAAAAGTTGCAGGTGGTAGCTTTGCTTTCTCAGATAATGAGAGAGAGAGAGAGAGGGAGAGGGAGAGAGAGAGAGAGAGAGAGAGAGAGAGAGAGAGAGAGAGAAACAGTCAAAAAGAAAAGAGTTCATGGAAATTCAGAAGTTCAACAGGTATAAAATTCTGTATACGTTTCTCAAAGCATTAAATATGGAGTTACCATATGGCCTAGCAATTTTACTCCTAGATATAGTCTCATAGAAATAAAAACACACATCCAAAAAACTCATACAGGAAAGTTCTTAGCAGCATTACTCATAGTAGCTTCAAAGTGGAAGCAACCCAAATGTTCAATAGCTGATGAATGGGTGGACGAAATGTGGGAAGTCCACATGATGGATTACTGTTGAGCCATAAAAAGGAACTAAAAACTGATACCTGCTACAATGTGGATAAATCTTTGAAACATTGTGCTGGCAGGAAGAAGCCAGGCACAAAAGGCCAGATCACGTTACCATTTACATAAACTGTCTAGAATAACACATGTACAGAGACAATGTAGATTAGGAGTTTCCTGGGGAGTTGGGAAATAGATATAAAGGCTCATGGGTACAAGGTTTCTTTTGGGGGTGATGAAAATGTTCTAAAATTAGGATATGGTCATGGCTATAACTCTGAGTATATCATAAAAAACATTGAATGGTGCGCCTTAGGCTGAATTTGTGGCCTGTAAATTATATCTTAATAAAGCTGTTATAAACAAGAAAAAAGTCAAGGTAAGTCAAGAGCAGCTTTCTCTGACATTCAGAGTGTAAAAATGTGCACAAGTGGAGTTTTACGTGTGGCATGTGCTTCGGAAGAAGGGTAGGTGCAGCCTTTCACCCAATGCCTTTGTGGATTGTTGGTGGGGTCAGAAAGGGACTTCCTCCAGGTCTTCCTCACTTGGAGAGCACCTCATTCTGAGGCCAGGTGTGTTCAAGGTAGTATGACTGTAGACAGATGTGGCAGCACCTTGTTCTGTTTCTGACTCTAAGAAATGTTGTGTTCCCCTCCTGTGGTACTTTCCCATCAAAACACTGTCATGGTCATTTTGATGACTTCTGTGTGACAGACAGAGACCCTTCTGACATCCTCAGGGTGACAGTTCACCCTGCCTGGGCTCAGCGCCCATGCATTAGTACTGATTGGAGGTCACATCCCTTAATTAACAAGACAGAGAACTAGACTCTGAACTTCTGTGAGAAAATGTAGAGGAATGCATTAGCATGGCAGCCACATTCAGAGTTTCTGGTGTTCCCGTTTTTTCCTTTTCTTCTTTCTGGGGACATAAAGGACTTAGGAATGTTCCATGTTAAGACGGTTTTTAGAAATGACTGTGTAAACAGAGCTTAACTGTGACCCGGCCTTTGACACTCTTCAGAACAAACCAGAATGATGACTCTTTGCAAGTAACAATGAGATATGTATTTGCTAAAGCTGCATATGCTGATTTTTTTTCAGTTGGAGTCTCACTCTGTTGCCCAGGCTGGAGCATAATGGCACACTCACGGCCACCCCAGCGTCGACCTGCTGGGCTCTGGTTATCCTTCCACCTCAGCCTTCCAAGTAGCCAGAACTACAGGCACGCACTACCATGCCTGGCTAATTTTTGATTCATTGTAGAGATGAAGTCTTGTCAAGTTGCCTGGGCTGGTTTCGAACCCGTGGGCTCAGACAATCCAATTGCCTTGACTTCCCAAAGTGCTGGGATTGCAGGCTGAGCCACTGAGCCTGGCCTAATATGCTGATTTTTATAGCAACCCAAAGACTACAGGTTCCTAAGACCATGGGTATACAAACAACATAAATGCCTGTGAAATTGCATTCACTGCTCTCTGGTGGTTCCTGAACAGACACACAGCAGTGGCCTCTGTCCTTCCCTCTATTGCGTAAAACCTCCCCTAGCAGGCTTGTGAATTTTGTTAGAGAGGAGCTTGTTTGCAGGAGAGAAACTGGAAGAGGACCACCGTGCCTCAGGTGCACTCCACAGAGGCCCTCTGTGGCTGACGTTCCTCCCATGGCTCAGAGAGGGTGGCCAGGCCATGGCCCTGAGCCAAAGTGATCACAGAACTATCATTTGTGAATGGAAGAACCTTCTAATTTGCTATAAACACTCTTAAACTCTTTTTGGCATCTTTTGTCTACTCAGCATTAGCTGGCTGGACGGCAATAAAGGAGACCAGAGTGGAAAAGTGCAGAGGGTTGTGGTTGAGGAAGACGAGGAGAGGATCCTGGGTGAGGAAGAAAAATAGAAGAAGGTAGTGGGTATTAAATTAAAAAAGAGGCAGAGAGCGAGAAAGAAGATGGGGAGAAGGTTGTGGGGCAGAAGGAAAGGTGAGACGGCCACTGACCAGAAAAGAGTAAAGGAGAAGGTTGTGGGTAAAGAGGAGAAGAAGAGAAGGTTGTGGGTCTGGAGGAGAAGGGAAGAAAGTTGTGGGTCACAAGGAGAAAGGGAGAGGGTTGTGGGTCAAGAGGGGAAGGGGAGAAGGTCATGGGTCATCAGGAGGAAGGAAGAAGGTTGTGGGTCAGGAGGAGAAGGGAAGAGGATTGTTGGTCACAAGGAGAAAGGGCGTCAGAAGGAGAAGAGGAGAAGATCGTGGATCAGGAGGAGTAGGGGAGAAGGTTGTGGGTCATTAGGAGAGGGGGATGAGGTCGTGGGTCAGGAGAAGAATGTCGTGGTCAGGAGGAGAAGGGCAGTATGTCGTGGATCATTAAGAGGAGGGTAAAAGGAGAGGCAGAAAGGGTTGTTGGTCACAAGGAGAAGAGGAGTGGATCATGGGTCAGGAGAAGAAGCGAAAGTTGTGGTCTTGAGGAGAAAGGGAGAAGGTCATGGGTCAGGAGGAGAAGGGGACAGGGTTGTAGGTTACACAGAGAAAGAGAGGAGGTTATGGGTCGGGAGGAGAAAGGAAAGGTAGCCGGTCAGATGGAGAAGGGGAAAAAGTCATAGGTCATGAGGAGAAGGGGAGAAGGCCACGGGTCAGGAGGAGAAAGGGAGAAAGTTGCAGTTCTTGAGTCAGGTTCTTGAGGTTGTGTATCAGGAGGAGAAGGGGAGAGGATTGTGGATCACAAGGAGAAAGGAAGTAGGTCATGGGTCAGGAGGAGAAGGGGAGAAGGTTGTAGGTCAAGAGGAGAAGGGGAGAAGGTCATGAGTTAGGAGGAGAAACAGTCAAAAAGAAAAGAGTTCATGGAAATTCAGAAGTTCAACAGGTATAAAATTCTGTATACGTTTCTCAAAGCATT
>CAUYQG010195241.1:0-41089 GCA_963574415.1 Tarsius wallacei
TGAGTTATTGATGATGGTCATCCTGACTGGAGTTAGGTCATATCTCAGTGTGGTTTTAATTTGCATTTCTTTGATGACTAGTGAGGCTGAGCATTTTTTCATGTATCTGTTGGCTGCTCGTATGTCTTCTTTTGAGAAGTATCTATTCATACCTTTTGCCCAATTTGTAATGGGGTTGTTTGTTTGGTTTTTTTTTTCTGGCACATTTGAGTTCTTTGTAGATCCTAGATGTTAGGCCTTTGTCAGATATACAGTTGGCAGATATGTTTTCCCAGTCTGTGGGCTGTCTCCCCAATCCCTTGATGGTTTCTTTGGCTTTTCAGAAGCTTGTCAGTTTGATGAGGTCCCACTTGTCTATCTTATCTCTTATGGCATGGGCACTTGGGGTTTTGATCAGGAATTCGTTGCCAGTTCCGATTTCCATAAGAGTGTCTCCTGTATTTTCTTTTCTTTTTTTTTTTGAGTTGGATATTCACTCTGTTGCCCAGGCTGGAGTGCTGTGGCACACTCACGACCACTCCAGCATTGACCTGCTGGACTCCGGTGATCCTTCTGCCTCAGCCTTCCAAGTAACCAGAACTACAGGTGCACGCTACCACACCTGGCTAACTTTTTGATTTATTATAGAGACGAGGTCTCGCCAAGTTGCTGGAGTTGGTCTCGAACCTATGGGTCCAGGCAATCCACTCGCCTCAGCCTCCCAAAGTGCTAGGATTACAGGTCTTCTGCATTTTCTAAGGCTCTTATAGTTTGAGGTTTCACATTTAGGTCTTTGATCCATTTAAAGCTGATGTTTGTGTATGGTGATAGGTAGGAGTCTTATTTTAATCTTCTGCTTGTGGTCAGTCAGTTTTCCCAGCACCACTTACTGAATAGGTTCTCCTCTCCCCAGTGGTTGATGGTGGAGGCTTTGTCAAAGATGAGTTGGTTTGAAATTGAGGTTTTGCTTCCAAAATCTCTATCCTGTTCCTTTGGTCTATATGCCTGTTCTTGTACCAGTGCCAGGCTGTTTTGATTATTGTAGCTTTATAATAAAGTTTAAGGTCTAGGAGTGTGATACTTCCCACTTTGTTTTTTGTTTGTTTGCTTGTTTTTTGCTGAGAATCAGGGAAAATATTTTTCAGCTAAATAAGGAAGAAAGAGGAACTACTGAGTAGAATTAGCCTGTTGGTTCTTGGCTTAGGGCTAAAAACACAGCATGTTCTTTTTCTGGGCCATTGTTCTTCACTGTGATCTAAATCTTTGGATTTCCCAGTGTCCCATGCCTTCCAATATTGTTTGTACAATTTCAACACCCAGTTTTACAGGAAAGACATTTCCCATGGGTCATCCATCTCCTATCTACTTCTTGCTTACCTCTTGTATGCTTCTGATAGTCTAGCAGCAGCATCTTTCTGAGATGTTTCACTCTTTGCAAGTCCTAATGTCTTTCCAGGCATCTACTTTATCTTGGACATGTGTCTTTCACTCACTCCAAATGTGAGCATTAAAGGTGACAGTGAATTTTGGTCTCAAAAATAGGGAAATGTAGCATATTATTATTTTTGGCTCTCATTGGAAGAGCCTTTAGTATACTTAGTTTTGAAGTTTATGAGCTGTAAGAGGTTATCCATTTAATAGAATTTATTCTACTGTTTGCCATCCTTAACATCTTCTTAAATAACTGATTCTCTGCAGCCATTTTATTTTCTTTACTTTTTACTGATATAATGCTAATTTTATAAAACTATTTAAATTATTTGTACCTTTAGCCTATCTTCTCTAAAAACAGTCAACAGTTTTAAGTGTTTAAGTATCAGACACCATTTACAACATTTAATCTTCTAACAAAAACCATATAAGCCAGATATTGTTGTTATTAACCTCAACTTACGGATGAGAAGGTAGAATTTTAATAAGGGCATATAATTTGCCAAAGACTTACAACTGGGATATAGAAGAATAGGGTTAGAACTCAGTTTTTCTGACTCCAAATGCTTAACCTTTAATGTCTATGTCTTAGCAGCTCCTCCGCCAATTTAAGTAGTTTTTTAGAAAAGAAGCAATGTTTTGCTCTAATTTGTATGCTCCTCTTAACATTAGCACAGAGCCTTTTGCCTAGTAGTTTCTTACTAGGAGCAGAAGGGGGAGGATGAAAAGAGGAGAAAGAGAAGGAGGAGGAGAAGGAAGGGAAGAAGGGAGGGAGGGAAGGAGATGGATTCCAAGAATTTTATGATGACTGTAATGAGGCTTCTTCTTTCTTAAAGGCATCCCCTGGCTTCACAAACCATGAGCTCCAGACAACAGCACCCAGTCACCACTCCCAGTTTCTTGTGTGAGGGATGAGAATGGGAGGTGAACAGGCAATGCATTTCTAATTTTCTGCATGGATGCCTTAGTTACTATTAAGATATTGTCAAAGGGAAGTAATTTCAAAGAAGAGAAGCTAGCCTGATTAAGAAGTTTGATTAAGATTAGCTTTTGAGAAAATATTAAAAGCTCAAAAAAAATGGAAAAGACAAGATTAAGATCCAGAGCCATTAACAGGGACCCCTCAGATATCAAAATGGCAGAAGACAGCTGCTCATTGTTACAGCACAAAGTCTTTACATTAATGTCTTTCACGATAGCAGACACAACACAAGTATGCAGTGTCAGCCCGGTCAAGGCCAAGCACACCAATGTTAGTTGTGATTCTAATAGGCTTTATGTTGCAGTTGAAAGCCTGGAGTTCCTCTGTTTTATCACACAAGTCCCCCTGCCTTCTCTTGTTGGGCCTCTAATGACTTAGATACAAATCTTAGCACAAGGAATTTACCTTAGTCCTGCCCCTCAGAATCCTGTGAATTAATTTCTTCTCTCCTTAGAGATGTGCTGAGACCAAAATAACTATCTCAACTGCTGTTTACCTAAACAAGAGATTTATTACTTTTAACAAAGAATATTACCATATGTCAAGCTTTGCTTGTGAAGCCCTCAGCAACTGTTCAGGTTCTTCTAAATACCCTTCTCTTCCTGTCATAGCTGCCCAGTAGTTGATGGTCTGGAGTTTGGCCTCAGGAGCATAGCCAAGAAAGGATGTCAGCAAATGGTCCTCTGGGGGCAGGGGGCAGGGTTGGGTGGGAGGCATCTCAGAGGCAGGTCCTCTGGAAACAACTGACAGACATATAGATTCATATTCCTTGACCTCTACAAATCTTACTTGTTTATATGTTTGGGTTTTTATATCTTTAGCAGAACTTGAAAGCTATCAGAGTCATTCAAAATGGGTTATGGACACTCATTCTCTAGTTAGTCTAAAAGTACTCTGATTCTGTGCTTCTAACTCTTAATAAAGAGAAAGCCATCAGAGCAGTCATTGACAGACTAACCAGCAGGAAATGTCTCAATAAGTCTATTACAATTAAAATACCGGGCATCCCTGGGAGAGAGAAAAGGGCTATAAAATTGAAATTACCAGCAAATTCAAGTCTTTTAAAATTTTTTTCTTAATTTTCCTTCAAGGTAAGAAGCAAAACCCTGAATTTCAACCTCCCCCCCACTTTCACCGATAAAAAAGAATAGCAGTATTGCTATCCTAGAAGTTTATAATGACAAATGAAAGCTTTTCTGTTATTGTACGTGTATGTGCGGTCAACATTTATAGAATATCTTACTTGGTAAAGTAGAACAATGTCATCCTCAATTTACACAGAGAAACGTGAAGCTGAAAGTGGCAAGAGTTTGCAAGTTGCCCCTTCCCACCACAATGTTTATAATAATATTCTACTTTCAGAAATCCCAAAGAGTATGTATGTTTGGGGAATGAGGGAATATGCCAGAAATATGCAACATGCCTTGGAATTAGATGTAGAACTAGGTTATGTTCTGATGTTGCATCTGCCTTTCTCAATTTCAGGAAACTCCCAAGAATTCTGAAATAATTCGATTTTAATATTTTTTTGTTTCCTTTGTATGCAAATATTATTCAATTTATAGTAAGTTTTATTTTTTCTTATTTCCAAAATAATGAAGAGTTATTGTTGATACATTAGAAAGACTAGAAAAGCAAAAATAAGAAAACAAGATTCCCACACCCAGAGCTAATTAGCATTTAACATCTTGATGTACATTCTGTTCATTAGCATGTTATGTTTTGTGATTTTAAACATGAGAAACCCATTTTATTGCATCATTATTCACAATATTCTTCAGTAAGATAGCAAAAGGCTATTTTTAAACCCATTTTTAATATCCATAGAGGAGAACAGAGGAAGCAAAAGAATGGGACATAGCATCTGTAAGCATTTTCATATGCATAGAGAGTCCAAGAGAGCTTTATTAAAATTAAATATGGTGAAATCAGTACTTATTTGCTATGTGTTCAATCCATGTTTCTTTTTAATATTCTACCAAAATAACAATGGGGTGATAAACTGACAAGATAAAAGAGAAAGGGTAAAGAAATAACAGCAACAAATTTTGGGAAGATGAAAAATTCCCCCCAGTACATTCCATTAGATCACACCCTTTTGCCAAAAAAAAAATTATTTTTGCCAATCACACTCCTGTACAACTATCCATAACACTCCTCAGTTTCCCTTGGGTCTTTAGGTCTTCATTTCTGAAAGTTCTCCTGCCACATAAAACATTGGCTAAATATATTTTTTATGCTTTTATCTTGTTAATCTCCCTTTTGTTAGAGGGGTCTCAGCCATGAACCTTGTGATGGATAAGGAAGCTACTTTCCCTCCCCATTCAGTGAAAAATTATATTGGTGCTGGTAGTATTAGTCTTGTTATTCTGACACTACTGTGTAAGGTGGAATAAGCAGGTGTAATTATGGGTTAGTCTGTCATCCCCTATGTCCTTGAGATAAAAATTCTTGATGTAGAAGGTATGAGATCAAATGCTATATAGAAAGAACTAAACTTGCCTTGTATCTTTGGGGGAAAAAAAGTGTCAAGGCAAGTGGATTGTCATGTGCCACAAATGCTATATAGAAAGAACTAAACTTGCCTTGTATCTTTGGGGAAAAAAAAGTGTCAAGGCAAGTGGATTGTCATGTGCCAAAAATATAAACTTTTACTAATGCCTTACAACATTTATAAAAAATTAACTAAGAGGGATTACAGGCCTAAATATTGGAGCTAACGCTATAAAACTTCTTGAGAAAATCATAGAAGGTAATCCTTATGATTTTGGATTAAACAAATATTTCTTAGATATGACACTAAAAGCAGAATTCAAAAAATCAAAATTTGATAAATTGGACATTTTTGATAAATTTGATTACAATTAAAATATTTCACTCTTTAAAATATGCAGTTTAATAATGAAAAATCAAGATACAGACTGGGATAAAATATTTACAACACATATATCTAACAAAAGACTTGTACCCATGGGGGAAAAAAATTCTTGCACCTCAATAAGAAACAAAATAACTGCCCCCCCGAGGGGGCTAAATATTTGAATAGACATAAAGGAAGACACAAACATGATCAAGAACTCAAGAAAAGATGTTCAACATCAGTAATCATCGGGGAAGAGAAAATTACAATCATAATGAGAGATACTACTATAGCGACTAGAATGGCTATAATTAAAAAGACTGACAATACCAAATATTGGCCAGGATATAGAAAAACTGGATCTCCCACCTTTGCTAATGAAAGAACACGTTGATACCTTGGAAAACAATATGGTAATTTCTTAAAAATGTAAACATACAACCCAGCAATTCCCTTCCTAGATGTCTTTTTGATATAAATGAAAACTTACATCCATCCAAAGATGTGAATTGTCATGGCAGCATTATTCATAATAGCCACAGCTGGAAACAAACCAAGTATTTATCAGTTGGTGAAAAGATAATGTGACATATTCATAAAATAAGATACTAGTCAATAATAAAAAGAAATGGGTTGAGCGCTGCAACATGGATGAACCTCAAAAACATTATGCTTAGTGAAAGAAGCCTGACACAAATGACTGCAAATATTGTATTATTTACATGGAATTTTTAGAAAAGCTAATTCATAGAGACAGAAAGCAGATTACTGATTGCCTGGGGCTGGGGCTGAGGTTGGTGGCAGTGATTGTCTGCAAAAAGACAAGGGAACTATTAGGGCTGATTAAAAAAATAAAAGTTCAAAAGCTGGATTGTGGTGCTGGCTACACAACTCTATAAATTTACTAAAAATCACTGAATTGTACAGTTATAATGGGTGAATTTTATGGTATGTAAATTATACCTCAATAAAACTATTTTAAAATGGAAAGATTCACAAGGCATATAAAAAGAGTGAGCAAGACTGAATTGTGGCATCTCTCATGCACACTTTGGTGATGAATCTATAAAAAAAGGAAGTGATTATTAACGTGTTTTTTCATTTTATATTTATCCCAAATTACCTTAGTGTTCACCATCCCATGGGTAAAAAAAGATATACTAACAGATGGTCTGAATTTTCTAATTTTAGAAATTCTGTTCCTAGGGGATTTCCTGTTTCCTGCAGTCTTCAATAGTTAATTCTAGAATTCCATGTGGGTGTCTCACTGGGCTCATAAACTGAGCCTTCAGCCCAAATTATTATTATTATGTTCTTTCTCTCATTGTCCAACTCTCTTTGCTGATATACATGATGAGCTATAAAATACAAATTATGCAATTGTGGTGATTTCAGACAAGAGTTAGGTACTCTTATGGTTGTGTTTAAAATTGGCATTGCAAAATATAAAGACAAATGATAAAATATGTGCTAATAATTAATTTTTTTTTTTTTTACTTAGGTTGACATGAAATGGCAAATAAAGAACGCTGTGAGTGCTCAAGGGAGAGAGTCATAGGATAAAGGGGAAATCTTTGTATTTCAGCATCTTTAACACCATTTCCCAGCTTTTTCTAAATGAGGTCTTGAATTTTATTTCATGCCAGATCTCACAAATTTGTAGCTGACCTTGTCCCAAAAGGAGCATTTTGATGCAGACAATGATACTCAAGTATGATAAGTTAGGTCAGATAATGATAAATAGAGAGGCTATCCCAGCCTCTTGGTTTTGCACAGTTCTGCTCCCTACATTGGCAGAGTGCAAGACAGTAACACAAATGGAGGGTCACATCCAATTTGGTTAAACATCAGAAGATATAAGTCATGGTAACAAACTCTTAACATGTGTTCTATTCTTTCCCTTTGAAAAAATATATATTCCTTTGAGATGAGTGGAAGGCCGGATGCAAATTTAAAAGCCTAAGAATTCTGCTTTAGATTGTAAAAATGTGGGGATTGCCATCCTTGGCTCCTAGTCCCCAGCTGTGACATACTCCCATGTTCTCTCCACCTCTTGCTTCATCCCATACCAGAAGGGCCTCATGTGTAGACACCAGACACATTCAAGATCTATCTATAACATCAAGCAACCATCTCTTCCCTTACCCATAGACCTAACCAAAAGACTGAATATAAAAACAGGCAATGCCTAGACTATATATAACAGGAGAACTTTGATCCATAACCTACAGCAACCTTCCCAGGAAACCGACCTTGCTATCAACAATAAACAGCCCAGGAAGTCAGCTTGCTATAAATCAGACTTGCAGGAAGCCAGATCACTATCTCCGGTGAAAATCAAGGAAACCAAACAATAATTCCTGTAACAATCAGCCCCAAATGCTCAGTACTTGATTAATAACTGATAGCTTCCCTAATTTTTGTCCCTGCTTCCAACTTAAGGCCAAACAGAAAAAAGCCAAATACACACACCTAACCAATCACATAGGCTACTTTAGCAGGCCACTTTCATCTTCTCCAGACCAAAACCTCCCATCAGGTCACACCTAAGCCTTCCCTTTTATCTACTGTGAAGCTTTCCCATGCCTCTGCCTGCCTTTGAGTCTCTGCCAAAACCCAAGTGTTGGTGGCTGACTCCTTTGCTCTGGCAAACTCTGAATAAAGAGCTTTTCTTTTCTCATTTGATGGGTCTTTGTTAATTTCCACAACACACGCTGGCCATACAGCCCACCACCAAGCAGTGACCTGGAGGAGAGGCCTACCACACCCCGCAAACCAGATCAGGCAATTCTGAGGTCCTAGGAGAACGTAAGATCCAGGTGGGGAAATCTCAGCCCAGGACACTCAATAGCCACCTCCAGCTTCCCCGTGCCAACAAGTTATTCAGACACAACCAAGGGGGATTAAAGTGTGTCTTTCTAAAGCTCAGGGCCCAGGACAGGAGTTCCTTTCCTCTACATCTACAAGAGGTAGGAGATTGGATTTTTCATGAGACCAGAGGAATATGCAATTAAAGTCAAAATTAGATGGACTTAAAGGAAATAACCTTTTATAGAAAGCCCTCTGATGTGTTTTAGAATCCACCTGCACTTCTGTGGTCATCTCCGAACCATCTTTTCCCATGACCTAGAAAAGCCTTCCAGCAATAACTGCTTCTGAGCCTGGGCAGCATCCCTCCACTGACAAACCCCTCTGCTGCCTGGGAGAGCTGGGCAGCCTAGATCTGTGAGCAGAGTTAGGGTGCTTCACACCGACTGCAGGGAATGCTGCTTTGCATACATAGGGTTGTCTCTCTACCTCGGGCCCACGCTAATGACCTTGCAGAGAGAGGGAAAAATGGAGTTGCTGACAGCATCTCATCTCTGCCCCACTCCTTCTGTATGGCTTTGTAGACCCTGCTCCTCAGGACTGGACTTGATGATGCCTCTCTCATAAAACTACAGCTTTAGCCCACTTGGGTACAATTTTGGTCTCTGTCCCAAAGCCCAGTAAGATCACAAATGCGTTAAAGAAAAAATGATTCTGACACTTGTTAAGGATGGTAAGGCAGACTTAATTCAAGAAGGACAACTGCAGTGGGGGTTTTAAAGTGTGAGAGAGAGATGGGACTCAGCCTTAAATACAACAAGGGCAAATGGAGATTTATAGCCAAGGAGAAAGGTGGGGGAGTCGGTGGGTGGAAAATGACTAAGAGGAAACAACAAGGCTCGAGGAACGCTTGCTAGACCAATCAGAAGCATTCTTGCTGAAACTGGACTGAGCCTGCCAAGGACAGAGCACAAGGTCTGACTCTAGGCGGAAAGAGGCTTCAGAGGATCCTGACTCAAGTTTGGTCAAGGAGCAGGGCTTTGTGTTAGGTGAACATCATGCTCCTCCTTCCTCACACTCTTTCCTGTATTAGACTGTGAAACTGCCCAATGGCTATTGCAGCCAAAGACATTCTGTTTCTCTCATTTCTGGGGTGAGGGAAATGCTTAGGGCGTAGGAGTTAGGAAATCAGATTTTTGAATCTGGGATCTACTACTTATAGCCACAGGATCTTGTGCAAATCACTTATTCCTGTATAATTTTCACTCCCTTGTGAATAAAATGGGGATAATAATATCTGATTGAATATTGTTGGAACAATGCTTATGCTGCAGAAAATAACTAGTGTCGGGTATATAGTCAGTGTTCTATAAATGCTACTACTGTTGTTGCTGCTGTTACTATTACTAGTATTACTATTGTGGTTATTTGTCCATCTTTTTTCTTCAGGATTCTACTATTTCTATCTAAACAAATTTATCAAGCTGTGTATTTACATATCTAAAGAAGAGCCCCCCAGCCCCCCCAGCCCCTCCCACGCCCCCACACACATACTGCGTTACAGAGAACAATCTTGCCTTGACGGGAAGAAAGATAATGATACCCAATGGGTCTTTTCCATTTCTAATTTCATTCACTCTATGGTCCTGCGATTATATAGCCAACTAATCAACTAACGTAATTATGCACAATTTCAAACATATTATGAAGTAATAAGGCCTTTATTTTTCATTGTGCCCTGAATGCTTGAATCATTAAAGATGTAAAAACAGAATTTAATTTGGTCCCACAAAATGGAAAGCCAGAGGAATGAAAGAGAAGACAAGAAGATCTGGTTAATATTCCTTTTTTAGCTTGGAAAAACATAAACACCTGGATCAAATTTTAAAAGTGTGTGAATAGCCTCACAGCTGCCAGATCATGCATAAGACTCACCTTATTCAGGTCAATACTGCAGGAATTTTATCCTTGAATCCTTTGAGAACACCTGTAAGTAACTATCAGAAGTCTCTGATGAAATGCAAATAAACAAATGTGTCTTGGAAGAGCTGAACATTCCTGTGCCCAGACCATCAAATATGTTCAGATTGTCCCACAGGCTAACAGATGTGTCTTGTAAGATATGACACCTTTTTCCCACTTATCCATAGTGTTCTAAGGTCAGACTTGTACGTGAAAATGGACAAATTAATTTCAAAAGTATATTAATGAAAAGCAAAGAAGAGCATAGGGTTTTACAAAGTAGTTATAACTTTTGTAGCATATCATTAAATGATGTATTAAATGCCACCATGTTCTGTAATGTATAAAGTGATGAACTAGGTAGAATCATCATCATCTCTAATAATGAAACCCAATAAAATTCTCATAATGAGCCACACAGAATTGTTCTACATCTTATCCAACATCTTCAAAATACAGCCTAGCATAGTAGCTAACAGTATGTGCTTTGCGGAGGAAACCAAGCAAAACTATAAATGGAAAAAATTTCACAATTATTTTGGAAATTATGTTTAATATTCTTTTAAGAATTAAAAGCTCAAATATGATGATACCCATCTCAATCTCCAAAAATAAACAAAACCATAAGTTATTTTAAATTCTAGATGTATTATATCTCACTGTTTCTCCTGCAACCTGCTCTAATTTTAATCAGCACAGCACAAGTATTTATGCTGTGTCTTTTCAGGTCTCTTTTTATATTTGTTATTTAAATTTCCTTGGGGAAGACTGAGCATAACTAAAAGTTCATCATTCTCTAGGTAAAACCACATATAAAAGTGGATTTCAAATTTTGTCTCTTCTATTTTATCCTGTATGATCATACATTAAAATCCTAACTGACCTCATGAGAGCACTGTCATGAATAAGACAGAAAAAATTTACAAGTGTTTAAACCCAACTAGTTGGCACTGACATTTCAGAATTCAGGAAGGAAACACATATTTCTCTCCTCGGCTCTTTATCTCCTATTCTCTAAGAAGCTAGAAGAATATTGAGCTTAACATCGAAGATAGATTACCCTTAAAAAGGTACATTTATCAAAGAAAGTATTAATTGGTTGCTGGAAAGCATAGCTGTGAGAAAAAAAGAAATCAGGAGTGAAATGAGAGATAAAAGCTAGAAAATATAGCTAACGAAGAATGGAATTTCCTTTTATGCATGTGAGAGCTTGCATGCATGTGTTCATTTTTCCCAAATATCTAAGATGTTTAGAGGAGCAACAACATGCCAATTCATTTTGCCGGGCAAGCTTTCCTTTTGCCTTTTCTGTATGATATGACACCTTTCCCCCACTTCTCCTCCTGATAAACTTTTATAACTCTGCTTCTTGTTGCAGAATACCCACACTGCCATGCATGCTCTGACAACTGTAAACTGGAAATAAGGAGGAGTTGCACACCCCCCTACCCCACACATACACTTGTGAACTGGCAGAAGGTGCAGGAAGAGAAGCAAGAAACATGAAGACCATTTTTTATCTTCCCAGGAGAGGCCACAGTCTCCTGGCAGCATATGTGGGCATTTCAGAAGGGTTTCTTTGACTCCAATCTAATACTCTGGAATACTCAGCACAATGGTACCCATCTAAGAGCAGGGTAAGGTGGGGTGGGGTCTATGTAGGTTGGTAGGTCAATGGCCTGTTGGAAGTTATCAGGAAAGTGGAACAGGAAGACGAATGTCAGCAATCCTTCCTACTTATTCATTTCTGAATCGTTGCTTAATAAAACCCAGAAAAGGGATTTGGGATACAAGAACCAGACATGATAGAAATGAGATAAATTGCTTCTTTTATTGTACTCCATCCTTTCCCAAACTTTATGTTACCTTCTTTCTTTTCTACCCTCTACAACTCCCTGCAAAACACATACATACTGATAGTGTTTTGGGGATACAAAATTATCCAAGATACTTTTACCTGGCCAACTTCCCCCCTCATCTAAATGTGAAAGATTAAGGTTCTATTCTTAATATCAACCTTAATATCAATAATAATAATGATAGCTAATGTTTACTGACATTTATTTCACACTAGGCACTAAGGTTACTTTTAAATTTCACATCACCCAACAGAGATAGTGTGAGATACACACTATAATTGCTATGGTCTTAATATTTATATTCCTCCCCCAAATTCATATGCTGAAATCCTAACCCCCAAGATGATGATATCAGGAGATGAAAACTTTGGGGAGGTGATTAGGTAATGAAAGCAGAGCCCTCATGATTGAGATTGGTGCCCTTATCCAAGAGGCCCAAGAGAACTTGTCTGCCCTCTTTCATCATGTGATGACACTGTGAGAAGGTAGCATCTAGGAACCAGAGTTAGTGCTCACAGGCGTTGTATCTGCCATTGCTATGGCTGGATTGCGAGAAATGATGCCAACATGCAGAGAAGGTCAGATTATGAGTCCTTTGTTGACACTGACGACCGAGAGCGGACTAGTGTCCCAAATAACTCTCAGCAGAAAGCAGAGTGAGTAGTGGGTATTTAAAGGTAAAAATTACATAAGTTGTACAGTTTGACTGATATTTCTTGGCAATACATTTGATTAGTAAGGCATACGGATGGTTACAGAATTTATGCAACTAGGGAGTTTCCAACCACCAAAAGGTACAGGAATGGGGGTGTGCAGGATGATTATGGGAAGGTTACATAAGGGGGTTATTCCTAGGTTAACATGGAAGATCTGTTACAAAATGGGGTTACTTATGTCAAGCTAACTATTACAGGTTATTATAGGTTTTTCAGATTAGATGTTTCATATTTCATTCATTTCACCATCACCTTGATTTTGAATTTCTCAGTCTCCAGAACTATGAGAAATAAATTTCTATTGTTAGTAAACTACCCAGTTTGAGGTTTTTTGTTTTCACAGTCCAAACAGAATAATACAATTATTATCCCCATTTTATAGATAAGAAAACTGAGACTTGGCAAGTTTTTGAGAAAATTGCCTATGATCACAACAAATGTGTTGTGGGGGAAAAAATTGAACCCCAATATCCTGACTTCAGAGTCACTTTTAATCAGCACTTATCAATATTCCTGTGCCTTTCTCCTCTTTAATACTTAATGGCCTATCAGCTATCATGAATGAAACTAGTAATGGGAAACTCCTAGATTGTGACTGGCAATACTAGGGGCTCTATTCATATCAGTTCTCTTCGTCTTGCCCTATTCTCTAGAGTAGATTATAATATGAACCTACCTAGACATCTTGTTCAATGTTAATTCTCCATCCCCAAAATAAATCTCTAAGGGATAGAAAAGATACCAAGACTCTCAGGCATCCTGAAAGATGAAAGAAGGGACTCTTTTGTCTCCATCTAGTCCTGATTATGACTTTCGGTGGAGTGAACATTACAGTGAAAATTAGGGCTATCAAATGATTGTGTAACTGTATTTTCCTGCTAAAAGTGCGTGTCACTGGCATGGTGAAAGCTTAATTCAGGGCCTCTATTCAATCACAAGATGCTAGGTACTGAGGGTTATTAATGAACAAAACACAGTATCTAAGCTCAAGTAATTTTTCAGGGGAGAGACAATTAAAGAGGCAATTACTTGGCAGTATGCTGAAGTCTGAATAAAATGCCACTTTTCATAAACTACTTTATTCAGCATTGATATCAACTTTACATAAATTAAAAGAAAGAGCAAAGGTAATTGTCTAGAATTTCTGAAACAGTTGAAACAGTTCTGTTTTTCAAAATTTATTTTTTTAAATTTATTTAAATTTATTTTATTTATTTATTTATTTTTGAGTTGGAGTCTCACTCCGTCACCCAGGCTGAAGTACAGTGGCACGCTCACAGCCACCCGAGCATCGACATGCTGGGCTCCGGTGATCCTTCCACCTCTGCCTTCCAAGTAGCCAGAACTACAGGCACGCACTACCATGCCCTGCTAATTTTTTTTTTTATTGTAGAGATAAGGTCTTGCCAAGTTGCCCAGGCTGTTCTCCAATGCGTGGGCTCAAGCAATCCCCTCATCTCAGCCTCCCAAATTGCTGGGATTACAGGCTTGCCCATCCTATTTTAAATTTTAATTTATTTATTTGAGTCACAGTCTCACTCCGTCACCCAGGTTGGAGTACAGTGGTACAACTACAGCCCACCGCAGCCTCAACCTCCTGAACTTAGGGAATGCTTCCACCTCCCACCTCAGCCTCCAAGTAGCTGGGACTACAAGTGTGTGCCATTATATTCAGCCTATTTTATTTATTTTATTTTTTTATTTTTTTTTTTTAGACATGTGGTCTCACTATGTTGCCTAGGTTGGTCTCAAATTTCTGGGCTCAAGCAATCCTCCAAAAAATCCTCCAAAGTGTTGGAATTACAGGTGTGAGCCACCGAGCCCAGCCTGAAACAGTTCAGTCAAGTACAGAGAAGAGGGGGGAATTTTTAGAACAGGAGAAAAACACGTGCAAATGTCCTGAGGTAGGAGGATTGATGGCATGTTTAGAAATGAGGAAAAATCCAATGAGATTAGTGTGGTAGAATGTTTCAAAGATTTGTTGCTCTGGTTGTTTTAATTTGTATCTATCTATTTGCCAAACTCCTAACTACTGGTCTTACATATAAAACTGGTCTCCACCTTGGATCTCAGATATGTCTAAGCCTGTCCAAAGAAGTTGTGACAATGTATCCTAAGCACATGAGCCAAATCCTCTAGCATGTTCTTTAGGGATAAAATGTGTTAGAGAGGACAGTGAAGTATCCACCTCAAATTACTTTGACCTGTTCCTTAGACTCATGCCTAGACTTCTGGAGAAAACAGCTCCAGGAAAAAGCCAAGAAACTGTTTATTTAAAGGACTCAGGTATGGGAGTTCAGAATCTATTTCTTTTGAAAAAGTGACTCTCCAACTACGACACCTGAAGTAATTTATCTCTCCTACAGATGTGATGTCTTTAAGGAAGCATTGTATCAAAAAGAGACTCTACCTTCTTCTCCACTCATATTCTGACAAATAAAGTACAGTTGTCCCTTGAACAACCCAGGAGTTAGGGATGCCAACCTACATGCAGTCAAAAGACTGTGTATAACTTTTGATTCCCCCAAAACTTTACTAATCGCCTATGTTGAATGTAAGCCTTATCCATAACATAAAGAGTCCATTAACAAATATTTTGAGCCGGGTTCAGTGGCTCAGCCTGTAATCCGCGCCTTGGGAGGCTGAGGTGAGTGGATTGCCTGAGCCCACGGGTTCGAGACCCGCCTGGGCAACTTGGTGAGACCTCACCTCTACAATAAATCAAAAAAAATTAGCTGGGTGTAGTAGCACGCGCCTGTAGTTTCAGCTACTTGGAAGGCTGAGGCGGAAGGATCGCCGGAGCCCAGCAGGTCGAGGCTGCGGTGGCCGGGAGCGGCCACTGCACTCCAGTCTGGACGATAGAGTGAGACTCCAACTCAAAAAAAAAAAAAAGACCACAAATATTTTGTATATGTATTATATACTGTATCTTACAATAAAGGAAGCTAGAGAAAAGAAAATATTAAGATAATTATGACAGAATATATTTACTGTTCATTAAGTGGAAGAGTTTCATCATAAAATTCTTCACCCTCATCTTCATATTGATTGTAGGCTGATACAGAGGAGGAAAAGGGAGGAGTTAGTCTTGTTGTCTCAGGGGTGGACGAGACAAAAGAAAATCTGCAAGAGAGTGGATCTACATAGTTCAAACTGTGTTTTCAAGACTTAACTATAATATAGCCCTTTGAAATTAGTGTGAAGAACGCATAGAGAGAACAAGAATTTGGAAAATTTCCAACAGTATAATGACTCTTCTTTGGGAGACGTTGGTAAGTAAAGGGCCAGTAAATGCTTAGATCTGGGCAAGAGGAATCACTGACCCGGGTCTAATACTTTCCAGCATAAATTTACCTTCACAAAAATGTTTAAACGAACATATGGGGCCAGGCTTGGTGGCTCAGCCTGTAATCCCAGCACTTTGGGAGACCGAGGCGAGTGGATTGCCTGAGCCAGCGGGTTTGAGACCCACCTGGGCAACATGGTGAGACTTCGTCTCTACAATAAATCAAAAATTAGCCAGGTGTGGTAGCACATACCTGTAGTTCTGGCTACTTGGAAGGCTGAGGCAGAAGGATCGCCGGAGACCAGCAGGTTGAGGCTGCTGTGGCCGGGAGCATGCCACTGCACTCCAGCCTGGGTGACAGAGTGAGACTCCAGCTAAAAAAAATTTTAAAAAAAAGAACATATAGGCCATAAAAATGTAAAAGTTCTTTTTATCATTAGAGATTGAAATGAAGACAAAGAAGATAATAAGTAAATGAAAACACAAGTCATGGAGTGAGAAAAATATGTGCAATATATATTAGACATATGATTTGTCCAAAATATATAAAGAATTCCTACAAATCAATAATAAAGGACAATTAACCTAATTGTTTTTCAACAGGCAAAAGACATAAACAAATACTTCACAAAGGAAGATACACAAATGGCCAAAAAATATATGATAAGGTCATATAATGTCAGTCGTCATCATGAACATGAACATTAAAACCAAAATAAAATATTACTTACATCCAGAATAGTCAAAATAGAACAGATTAAAATTCCAAGTGCTGACAAAGACGAGGCAATGGGAACTCTCATATAAAATGGGACAACCACCTTGGAAAATGGTTTGGAAATTTTGGTTTTTTTAATGACTATCTTTTTACTTTTTTTTTAACTTTTAAATTTTTTATTTTAAAGATGTGGGGTACAATTCAGGGTTAGGTATACAAATGTTCATTATGCAGATACCCTTGTTGAGGTGTGTTCCTCCCCTCCCCTGGCAGTTTTCCTGAACAGTCAATCCCACCCCCTTGCCCGGCAGTGTCTCACTACTACCAATCCCTTTCTTTGGAAGTTTCTAAAGGTAAACATACTTTTACACTATGACCTGATAATTCTACCCCCAGGCATTTGTCAAAGGGAAATAAAAACATATGTCCATGCAAAAAAATGTTTAAAGATTCTTATAGCAGTTTTATTCATAATAGTCCCAAACTAGATATAAGCAAGTGAGATAAATATTATAATAAATATATAATAAATATATATAATATATATTTCAAATTTTAATATAAATATATGTAAATATAATTATATGCAAATATCAATAAGAACAACTATAAACTACACAAAACTAAAATGGATTAATTTGAAAAGCAATACCTTGAACAAAAGAAGATACACAGAAAATTGTACTCACCATATGATTTATATAAAATGCTAAAACAAGCACAAGCAAACTGTGTCAAAAGAAATAAGAATCGTAGTTGTCTTTGGATGTTGGTAGCAATCGACTAGAGAGATACAGACAAGACATTCTGAGATGACAAGAATATTCAATATCTTGATTGGGATGTTGGTTAACTGGGTGTTTACATTTGTCAAAACTCATCTAATTTTACATCTATAATCTGTCTGTTTTATTATAGTAAATCATGCCACAAATTTTTTAGAAGGAGTTTTGAATTTTAAAATATTGCCTACAAAAAGCACTATCCAAACCCAAATTTTTCCTCATTAAAACCATTATTTCTCTTCAAAAACAATGAATGTTTCTGTCATTCAGGAACTGGTGCTCAGCACAAGAAAGTGCTAGGTATGTCTTTAAACATCACCTTTGTGACTAGCACCATTCAGGCCTCAGAGAAATACTTCCTTGACCTAAATAAAAAGTAATTGTGTTCAAATGCCATAGGCTTGTGGATTGTGGCATTGCCCTCATTAGAGACAGGTAGGAATTCAAAGTAAGCAGATCATTTGAGCTGGAGAAAAAATTCAGCAGGAGAAAATATGAATTAATTAACTCAGAAAATTCTTCCCTCCCATTATATGAATGCAATAAATTATTACATCGCATAGTTTATGCTGTTTATTCATTTCCTTGCTTCTCTTCATGATTCAGTTCATAGGTCTGTAGGTACGCCTGAATTAGCTCGATTTTTGCAGCCATTGCAAATGGTGGGTAAAGATCATTTTGCAATATTAAATAATCACAATACACTTAAATTTATCTAGCCTCAGGTCTAAAAGTAGCATTCATAAAGTGTATTACTAACTCTTTTTATTGACAACTAGATGGACATGGAATGCCAGAATTGAAAATAAACACCTCATCAACAAGGGCACCTGCATAATGAACCTTTGTACACCTAACCCTGAATTGTACTCCGCATATTTAAAATTTTTAAAAAGAAAATAAACATACATGTTTAATATAAACATATTTAATAACATGTCATTAAACTTTCAAATATTAAATCAAAACTTTAACTTCATTTAAATAAACTTGTTTTAGAATTTTGATATCAATTATTATAATTTAATAAATAATTTGATTTTTGTCTTTTAATTTTAATGAATAACTTTAATATGTTAAGAATAACTATACATAGAAAAAACTACTAAATTTTTCTTTTGATATTTATTTTACTTTACATTTTTAATGACAATATATTTAATTTTGTATTCAAATGAAATTTTATTTTATTTTGAAATCCTTTAGGTTAAAGTCAACAAGCTATGGCATGTACAAATAAAGTTTTATTGGAACAGAGTCATACCCACTTGTTTACATATAATCTGTGGCTGCTTTAGAGTTATGACAGCAGAATTGAGCTGTCATGACAGAGACAATATACCTGGAAAAACCTGAAATATTTAGTAGCTGCTTTTTCAAGAGTTGTCATCTCTCCTTTAGATGGTTCCTACCAACAGAATACCAATTGTGTGAAATTTTGATTACAGCAATATAATTAGTGATTTTATTGAAATGCCGGCAGCACAAATTTTATAAAATAAATATGTAATTTATAAATTATGTATGCATTTATTATTTATCCGTAAATCTTTGATTCATCAAGGGGATATCCAGCCATTTGCCAAGATAATAAAATCAGTCCTCTTTTATACATTTTGCCAACTGCCAGTCTTCTGAAAGTCATGACTTTACACATATTTTTCCATTATGTCATTATGGAGATGCATTTTTTTCAAGGTAGGAAATAAATGCATATTATATTGTATTTAATGATTTGTTATTTGGTTTTTAACTTCCAGATAATTAGACAAATGGTATTTGGGTCTCCATTTGTGCTTGTGCCTCAGGCTTCTCACAAGCTAGGGAAGAAAAGATAAGCACTCCCATATGTCTGTAACCCAGAGATCTGCTTCTCTACTGCAAGAATCCCTCAGTGGAGAATCCGTGGAGCAATCTAGTGTTTGCTTTGACAGGATAAATCTTGTTCTTTCTTGTCTCCAGGATAGTATGAGGTGACAGAATAACTGTCCCTTCTTCCTATAGTCTTCTGATCTCCTATGGCCAATGCAAATACTTGCTGAAAGGAGACAGAAATGGGACTGGGAAAAGGAAGATTGTCATTTTTTCCTTCACTTTATGACTTTCTGTACTCCATAAAGCAAGTAAGCAAGTAAATCATTACATATAAGGACATGAATTACTTACAGAGCAAGTGAATCTCCAAAGGTTTCCCAGCCCAGAATGGAGATAACATTTTCAATCGTTATGCAGACTTTCAGCTCTCATTTTTTCATTTTCCTTCTCCTGCCCAAAAGAAGTGTGCATAACTAAATAGAGAATATGAAATGTCCCCATGCCACAGAAATGATAAATGTTTGAGGTGATGCATATGCTAATTATCTGGATCTGATCACTACACATTATATGTATAGAAACATCACTATACACCCTATGAATATGCACAATTATGATATGTCAATTTAAAGGAATAAAATGCTTTTTAAGAAGAAATAAACTTGAAGCTTTACAATGACTTCTCCTCTACTTTGCTCACCATTCTTAATGCTATAAAGCTTTGAGAGAAACTTGTAAATTTGTTTGTCCTTCTATCTTGATCTATATTAAATTCTTGGGTTTTTACCTACCAATCTGTGTAACCAGGCAGAGGAAAACATACAAAGATTTTTCTCACTTTTAAGGGTATATTATTATGGATTTTTCCCCCAATTTTCCAGACTAGTATAATCCAACCAAAAATGAAGACCAGAGTTCCTCCTCTTGCTGCCTGCATCCCTACCTTACTATACCTACATACTCTTGTGCCGACCTAATATTGTTTTAGGCTGGCAAATTCGCCTTTTCTTGAGAGGCAGAACGTTGGCTTGAACAGAATGGGTGCCTCCCAAAAGATTTAGTGCAAATCCGAATTTATTAAAAGTTTATTTTATGCCCCCTCACTTGCACAGTTCTATTTCAAAGGTCTAGGAAGATCCTAGTCATCTACAATTAAGCTGTTGGTAACTTTCCAATGAACGAATTTTGTTCAGTGTGCAAACTCAGCCAGCATGATAATACAGAGGTCATGGCAGTAGTTGGCATCATGGTCTGATGGTGACATAATTAGTTGTTCTTTTCCCCATCCATAAGTAGTTACTTCCATATCTAATTTCACATGCATGATTTGTATTCTTTATCCTAAAGAAGGTCTCCCATAGTATATAAAGCTCTGGTCCCATAAAACCCAGATGAGTTCCAAATGAATGTTCAGTAAATGTTTGGTGAAAGAGTGACTAACCTTCCACAATCAGATAACTTTCCATTTATATGACACAGTATCTTAATTTTATTAAAAATTTAAGGTCATGAAGTGAAATGCCTAAATCTTTAAAAACAACTGTAGTATATTAGGAAGAGGTTGGAAAAAGCATGCACTTTAGAATTAGAAATGGGTTTTCGTCCTCCTCCTGGTAGTTTAAATTTGATCATGTTACTTAATTTCCTTGTGCCTCATTTTCCCTATGTGTAAAATGATGATAATAATACTTTGCAGAGCTATTCTGGGGATGAAATGAGTTGGTATATGTATGCCACCGAATCAGACCTTTGAGCATGTAAAAAACATTTAAAGGAGCACCAGGAGGCATGGTGTAGGAGTTGAATACAGACTCTGAAATCAGATAATCTAGTTTAAATCCTTGCTCTGTAACTAATTAGTTATATAGTCAGGGACAAATTGTGTAACTCCTCTGGGCCTCCACGTCTTCATCATTAAAATGGGAATTAAAATAGTGCCAATATTAGAAAGTGGTTATGAAGATTAGATTAGTTAATATTTCCCAAGCACTAAGAACATTGCCTTTTTCATCGAGGTTGCTATGTATATATTAAATTGTCAGCTATTTATTTATTGAAAATCTTTATTCCACTGGACCAGAACTGTTCTATTAGGTACATGCTATAGAAGAATAACCATAGCATTATCTCTGAAAATGTGGGAAGTTTGTTCTAATTAAATCCACATTTCATTGTTCGGGTTTCTTGTAGCTGCATATTTATAGACATCTTTTTGAAAAGCCCAAGTTTTGAGTCTATGGCAACATGTTCTGGCTTGTTTCTATTCAAAAAGACCCAAATTATACTACTTGGTTACTGCCTTCAAAAGTATTTTTGGTAACTCTTGAACAAAAAGAGTTCCAACAAAAAAAAAACTATTGTTTGCTCTAGGATTCAGGAAAGTTTAATTAAAATGCCAACATGATCAAACAGGCTAAGAATGTTTTCTAATTATCCCAATTAAGAGTCAGTAAAATTTGATTAATAATATTCTGACTGCTTGGGGCTCTGGCAGATCTGTATATTTTCATTTAGTTATTCATCTTTGGTATATTCTATTAATTATCTTTCTTTCTCTGCCTTTCTCTTCTTCAATATAATCATTTTTTCCAAATAGTCTCCAGAGTTTCTTCCTTAAAATAGTAAGAAGCATTTTAAGTGCCACAGTTAATTTTAGTCAAAATTTCAAATATCATTTGAGTTCATTCATATCTCAGATTCTTCATATAAAAGGAGTAGGTTAAGGTTTTTTTTTTTTTAGTGGAGCTTTCCTGGGCTTGATATAATTTACATAGTAATTCGGTGTCTGCCCGGGAATTAAAATGATTATTTATGTTCCCCAGACTCAGAGAATTAGGGGAACATTGAACTGTGCCAATTTCTTAAAACACACAGTTGGAATTGTTTAGTAATGCTTCATTTGCATGCAGAAAGCCTTAACACTTATTAAAATAGGTATGTAATTCCTTGTTGATTTCAAGGAAATGAAGGGAAGCCAGTTTATCATCAAAGCTCATATATTCAATACCCACCCCAAAATTACATAAGTGCAGTGCTGCATTTGAAATATTAAATGGACGGAAGTCTAAAATCCTAAGATGACCCCAAAATAATCCCTTTTTCTTTTATATATTTTAAATATTAAATCCTGGCTTCATATATATTTCTTAGTTGCTGTGTGAAATGGTTTTCTTTGGAGAAAATGTCTAGTTAGTGCTTTTTTTCAGTCCAGTAATTGTGCTAGTATTTTTAAATATATTATTATACCCAGAGGTTTTGAAAATGATTGTATGTTTTATAAAAATATGAATATATGTGAGATAGAATTATGCTGCAATTTCTGTGAAAACCATAATTCTGAATTGAATGCCTTTTGTGTTTTTAAACCTCACCTTCATAAACATGAAAGGAAAATGTGAGTTTAAAAAGGGAATCTGTAGTTCTTTTATGTAGTTAGTTTCATGCTTGTGTGTGCAAGCATGCACATACACACACATATATACACACATAAGTTTTTGGTTTCTCTTCTATGAAAAAAGTCCCTAAAAAGTTACAATGGCATTAAGAAAATATATTAAACAAAATTGCATAAAGACTTTCTGCTTTTTATCCTTGGGTTACTTTCTCTCTCTCTCTCTCTCTCTCTCTCTCTCTCTCTCTCTCTCTTTCTCAATTAAAAGAATCTGAAGCTGGGCTAGATGGCTCAGCCTGTAATCCCAGCGCTTTGGGAGGCCGAGGCGAATGTATTGTCTGAGTCTGCAAGTTCGAGAACAACCTGGGTAACTTGGTGAGCCCTCATATCTACAATAAATAAAAAATTAGCCGAGTGTGGTACCACGCATCTATAGTTCCAGCTACTTGGAAGGATTGCTAGAGGCGGAAGGATCACTGGAGCCCAGCAAGTCAATACTGGGGTGGCCGTGAGTGTGCCATTGCATTCCAGCCTGGGCTACGGAGTGAGACTCCAACTCAAAAAATAAATGAATAAATAAAAGAATCTGAAAGAGCAAGCAAAATATACATACTCTTCCCCTTATGCCCACTCCCATGGCTGTATGTCTAAGGCTACTATCACCCTTTGCTCATTTCATCCCCAGGTATCAATTTATGTTCCTGGAAGGTAGCATTCTTGACAGCACTTTCATACACAAAATGCTCTTCAACTTCACTTATCCAGGATGCATTAAGTAAAAAATAGGGAGAATTATTAGGATAATAATCATTATAATTTTTCATGATAAAAACCCTTAATTTATGCAGCTCTTTATTGATGATATAAAGAGAGAATTCTAAGTGATGAAGTATATTTTATATGAAATGAAAAATTAAAGCATTAAATTACACTAGAGTCAAGGAAAATTCATCCATGAAGAAAATACAATACAGTATCTTGATTTATTCTTTGATGACAAACAGGAAAATATGACGTGACATAATAACACTTTGATCATTTTACTGCAAAATGGATGAGGAACAGTCACTAACTATGTTTTATGCCAATTATCTTTATTGTACTGGCATCCTTTACCTTATGTTTTAGGTTTAAAGTGAAATAAGGACAATATACTCCTTTCTGGGTTCCATGAAATAATTCACATAAAATATCTTGTTAATGTCTGATATATAGTGGGTGCTCAACAACTGACAATTCCTATTTTAAAGCCAGATTTTTAAGAATTACTTTTTACCATCTCTATTGATGTCTTTTCTCTTTCAAACTTGTATTTTAACAATTAACAAACTGAAGAAACAAACACACATAGTTAGAGACTATATTTGCAAACCATACATCTGATAAGGGGTTAATACCCGAATTAAATAAAAATTCAAACAACTTAGAAAGAAAATAAGAAATTTAAGTTAAAAATTGACAAGGCAGCCTGACTCGGTGGCTCAGCCTGTAATCCCTCACTTTGGGAGGCCAAGGTGAGTGAATTTGCCTGAGCCCGCGGGTTCGAGACCCGCCTGGGCAACTTGGCAAGACCTCATCTCTACAATAAATCAAAAAATTACCTGGGCTTGGTAGCGCACGCCTGTAGTTCCAGCTACTTGGAAGGCTGAGGCGGAAGGCTAGCCGGAGCCAAGCAGATAGAGGCTGCGGTGACGAGCCGGGAGCGTGCCACTGCACTCCAGTCTGGGCAACAGAGGGAGACTCCAACCCAAAAAAAAAAATTGGCAAAGCACCTGAACAAACATCCTCAAAAGAAGATGTACAAATGATCTACAGGTACGTGAACGAATGCTCAGCATCACTGATTATTAGCGAAATGCAAATTAGAACCACAATGAAGTCTCTCTTCAGACTTGTTAGAATGGGTTTTCCTTTTTAAAAAAATAGCACAACAAGTGTACGTGAGGATGCAGAAAAAAGAGAACTCGTGCACTACCTGTGGGAATGTAAGTTGATACAGTCATTTTGGAAAATGAGAGGGAAGTTCCTCAAAAAACTAAAAATAGAATGATCCTATGTTCTAGCAATCCCACTTCTGGGTATATATCTCTAGGAATTAAAGTCAATATGTTGAAGAGATATCTGCACTCCCATATTCCTTAATGCATTACTCACAATGGACAAGATGTAGACTCAACCTAAGTGTCCATCAGTAGATGACTGTTTAAAGAAAATGTGGTCGGGGCACACCTCATCAACAAGGGTACCTGCATAATGAACATTTGTATACCCAACCCTGAATTGTACTCCATATCTTTAAAATGAAAGAGAGAGAGAGAGAGAGAGAGAGAGAGAGAGAGAGAAAGAAGGAAGGAAGGAAAAAAGGAAGGAAAGAAGGAGGGAAGGAAGGAAGGAAGGAAGGAAGAAAGGAAGGAAGGAAGAAAGAAACAAAGAAAGAAAGAAAGGAAGAAAGAAAGAAAGAAAATGGGTACATATACACAATGGAAGACTAATCAGCTTTCAAAAAAGGAGAATTCTGTCATTTGAAACAATGTAGATGAGGCTGGAGGACACTATGCTAAGGGAAATAAGACAGATGCAGAAAGACAAACACCACATGACCTCACTAAATGCGGACTCCACAAAAGCAAATCTCTTCAGAATTTTTTTTTTTTTTCTTTGAGCCAGAGTCTCACTCTGTCACCCATGCTGGAGTGCAGTGGCACACTCATGGCCACCACAGCCTCCACCTGCTGGACTCAGGGGAGCCTTCCCTTCAGCCTTCCAAGTAGCTGCAACTAAAGGAGCGCACTACCACGCCCGACTAATTTTTTGATTGATTGTAGAAGCGAGGTCTCGCCAAGTTGCCCAGGCTGGTCTCAAACCCCTGAGCTCAGGCAATCCTCTTGCCTCAGCCTCTCAAAGTGCTGGGATTACAGACTTGAGTCACGACGGCTGGCCTAAAGCTAATCTCATAGAAGTATAAAGTATAAAAAAAATTTTTAAAAAGGAAGTACAAAGTAGAATGATGGGAGGAGGGGGGCAAGGGAACCAAGAGTTGTTGATCAAAGGGCAGAAAGTTTTAGATAGAAAGGAAGAATATGTTTTGAGAGCTACTGAACCCCAAATGACTATAGCCAATAATAACATATTGCATATTTCAAAATATCTAAGAGAGTACGTTGCAAATGACTCACCACCAAAAAATGATAAGTGAGGTGATGGATATATTACTTAGCTTTATTCATTTACTCCTCATTGTATACATATATCAAAACATCACTTTGTACCTCATAATATATACAATTATGATTTGTCAATTACAAATAACTTTAAGAAACTCATACCTTATCCCCATGCTTATCATACACAGCAGTGTTATCTTAAAATATCTATCACAATTTATTTTATTATTATTATTATTTAGAGATGGGATCTTACTATGTTGTGTAGGCTTGTCTTGAACTCTTGGGCTCAAGCAATCCTCTCGCTTCAGTCTTCCAAAGTGCTGGGATTACAGACATGAACCACCACACCTGGCACAATTTCTTTAAATGTTGTTTTTCACTTATTTATACATTTGTAATTTTAAAAATATTATTTTCATTCCAGAACAGATTTTTATACATTAAAATATTTTGAAATCAAGCTTTCCTACTTTAAATATGAAATATCTTCATCACTTGCAAATTGTTTTAGCTTAAAGAATCTCCTATTATTTTATTTTTTCCATCACCTGCTGCATCTACAAACAACAATAGCATTAAACCACCATTTTTCTTTAGCCGTGAATTAATGAGAACATAAAAATTTTGAATAATTTATATTTCTTTATATATTCTTCTATTTTGTTTCTAAGAAATAGACAACAGCCGGGCGTGGTAGCGCACCTGTAATTCCGGCTACTCAGAAGGCTGAGGCGGAAGGATTGCCGGAGCCCAGCAGGTCAAGGCTGCCAGGAGCGGCCACTGCACTCCAGTCTGGGTGACAGAGTGAGACTCCAACTCAAAAAAAAAAAAAAAAAGAAAAAAGAAATAGACAGTGTCTACTACCATAACCTCCTTAACACCCAACAATTTAGGTATAACTCAGACTTAACCATTTTGGAAAAAAATAAAATGATATTTAAACTTCATAGTTAGTTGTAATCAAGAAAGTGAGAAATAAAATTTGAAAGTAACAATCGGTTGAACTTCAATGTGTCTCATCTTTGTCCCTTTGTGATGGTGCTTAATTTTAACTATGCAAATTGCATTCAGGATGCATGAGCTCCTTTATCTAATCATAGGCTGCCAAGAATCTGTTTAGACATTCACCTGGGTTAATATGCATATTATTGTTCTTTAGTTTGGAAAATGAAGCTTTGGACAGAATCCATTATCGGAGTATGTTGGTTTGCTTGAGCAATTGTTTCCCAAATGCATATTAATTTTATTTTTATTATTTTTAGCTCTGTTCCATCTGGGTCCTTGTGCTCTGAGCCATAGCCCAGTCCTTGGATAAAAATAACTGTGACAAGTTGTGGGGCTGAGAAATGGGTTCAAAAGGCCTTCCAAATGTCTCCTCATTATCCACAGTGAGTTTCAACAAACCTTGGTTGGTCCCCAAAATGCCTTGAAATAAGAGAGATCTCTAGCCAAAAATTGGGAAAGCTTTATACTACTGCTGTATTGGAGAGTCAAATTGTACATTACTGACCATATTAAGACAATAAAAAGTCTGTTTAATTTTGTTTAACTCCATACTTTCCAAATTTATTTGAGCATGAAACCCTTTAAACAATAGTCAGACTTTTTTCCTTTTCCTTTTTTTCTTTTCTTTTTTTTTTTTTTGAATTAAGTTCTCGCTCTGTCACCCAGGCTTGTAAACTGGAGTGCATGATCACAAATCATCACAACCTCAAACTCCTGGGCACAAGTAATCCTCCCACCACAGCCTCCCAATTAGCTGGGACTACAGGCATGTGCCACCATACCCCACTAATTTTTCCGAATTTTTGTGGAGACCACGTCTCACTTTATTGCCCAAGCTGACCTCAAACTCCTGAATTCAAGCAATCTTTCCTGCCTCATCCTCCCAAAGTGGTGGGATAACAGACATGAGCCACCATACCCAGCCCTTTTTCTATTTTTGTCTGTTTTCTGAATTTTCTGTAATAAACAATTGTTACTATAAAAGAAAGCAACAAGTGTATGGAAAATGAAACAATTAAAAATTGCCACACTAATAGAGTAGAATGCCTGTGAGCAGTCAGTGAGATTCTGAAGAATCTCACCACATTTTTCCCATATATGTAACAGCAAAAATCACATTCTCTGACCTAATTATTGTTAGAGCAGCATTTCTCATAGTAGTTCTGTAGACCATTAGTTCCCAGAGATGTTAGTGAATGTTTCACAACAAAGAATTTCAGTGTAAAAAAACTTGGGATCTACAGGGTTGTGATTGGACTTCTCAGAACCTTTAATATTCTAGTACACATTGTGTAGTCACCAAGGGATGAATCTTTTATGTTTCGCCAAATTTTTGTTAGTGATATCTTGAGTTGATTTTTTTTTCTTCTATCCAATACACTTTGGAGAACACAGGCTTAAAATTTTAGCGCAAGAAGTGTTTGAAAGCAGAGATAGTATGGATAAAAATGTTTTTTAGTCATCAACCTAAAACCCTGGCTCAACCCTGACTTCTTGCCAACAGAAAAGTTACATAAAAATTTACCTAATTATTGTCAGAGGCAGCTTAGAAACCCAGAAACTTTGTTTTTCAATGCCAAAGAAAGATAAACTAGAGAGATAGATAAAGATATAAATTATCTTCGTTCAGACACCCTTGGTGATAAAAGGTGTCTCCCCGTCCCCAGGCAGATATTTGTACATCTAATCCTTAACTGTACCCCACAATATGATAATAAAAAATACTGAAAAATAAATAAATAAATAAATTTTAAAAAAAAAGATATAAATTATCATAATTATGATAATGAATTTTATATGTGTATAAAACCAAAATATATTTTTCTGACTAAATGAAGTATGTGTGTGTGTGTGTGTGTGTGTGTGTGTGTCTGTTTCCTTTCTTGGTCAATCAATATTTATTCAGCATCAATTCTGTTCCAAAAATAGGCATAGTACTAAGCATTCAAAAATGCTTAGGTAAATCTATGACCTCTGAGAGTTTAATTTCATTGGCAAGGCAGTTATGTAAATAAACCCAATAATACTATGACAATTGTAAGGACAGAGCTACACCTAGAAAACCATGGGAGCCAAGAAAATGGAGCCAGCTCTTGCAGAGATTAGGTTCCGGAAAGGTTTTCTAGAAGAGCAAACTGTGAGGTAAGGCCCATAGCCCCTTTTCTACCCATTTCCCCACCATTACTCCCACTCAAGGACCTTATACAGCATGAAATTGTACCCTACAAATTTATCTTTTTTTTGTAGCCCTGACAACAGTTTGACAATAATGGCAATCTCTTCAAATTTTCAGTTGAAAACCATGTTTACACAGTGGCAATAGTGTCATTAAAATAATAAATGTGACTTACAGTGCTTTATATAGAACAAGAAATTATCACTAATGAAGACAAAAAATAATATTGGCTCCAAGAATGAGGTGGAACTATCATTCAGATCATCCATGTTGAAGAAATACTGAAAATCCTGTCCTTTTGCTGACTACAATCTGCTACTGAATTGAACCTTTGAACCATCGAATCATTAATTTTTAAAAATTGCATTTTTGCCAGTCAATTACTCAGCATTCCATGACATGATCAATGATGTTAAAGGTTTTCAGCTCATTGTATTAATCAATTAAGCACAGAATATAAACAAAAAACAACTGTTGGCTGATCTGAATCCTTTGCGGATGAACTGCTGTTTAAAACAATTAATAATGAAGTAATGCTTGAAAACTAAGGGCAAAGGCCTAATTGATTTTTCAAAAGTAAGAACATTCTAAATGCTCAATTAGTTAATAATTTGCCTACTAATTGATTTCTTCAAGGTGTCTGACTGGCAAAATTGAGAAAGGTTCTATAATCGCTATCCTTCTACAAAAAGCTTGTTTCTAGGCATCTAGGAAGGTTAGAAGATCAAGTTAGACTTTCATTAATATTGTAGGAAACTTTCTCCAAGGATGAAAAAGCTACTACCAAAAGCAAAGAAATTATCAACTAGTAAAACTCTAGGGAGTGTTTTATAAAATGAACTAATTCCATGAAGAATACTAATATATTAAATAGAAAAAATAATGAAATGATGCAAATATCTATTAGAAGTAACAGACATTTACCAAATGTAAGAGGACAAGTTTGAGACTCGGAGACTTGTGATTAAAATGCTTTTACTTGCAAGTAATGAACTAAATAAAGAGAAAAGGACATATGAGACTGCTAAGAATGCTCCTAATTATATTGTATTTCCTAATTCTGTATTTTCAGTGTACACAGCAGGTTACATGACTTTTTGGTGATGGAACCTGATGCATGGTATGTAGATGATGTAATAGAGGTTATAGATGCTTTAAAAAAATAACCAAAAGCATCCTGGGGATAGATTATAATGCTAGCAGTATGAGTATCAGTAGTTAACATTTATTGTGTGCAGCTACTTTACTAAGCATTTTACATAGATTAACTCATTTTATCCTCACAAATTCCTATAGGAGTTGAAGTGTCTTTTGCAGCAGGAAACAGTTTGTATAGAATTTGAATCCAGACAAACTCCAGGGTCAATGCCCCTAACGTCCATACTCTCTTTTATCAAACCATGCCATTTTAGCACTTTACATATGTTTTCTAATTAATCTCACAACAATCCCATGTGATAGATACTCTGTTAAATATTATATACTAATTTAAAAAATTCTGATCAAGTAGTTTGCTCAAGGATCACAGGGCCAGTATACATAGTCTCTTAAACACATACAGGACTGATAACAGATCACACGGTCTTTGGGCACAAGTCTGGAGAGACAAGCTGAGGTTCTCCCACTAGGAAGCTGGTGATCTTTGATTTATAATTCCTTCTCACTGTTCCACTTCTTTCCCTCACTGCTCCCACAAGTTTAATAATACCATCATATGACTTCACTTTTTCTTCAGGAGTGCTGTGAAGAGTTTTTTAATAAGTACAAATAGTGTGGAAAATTATCAAGTAGGAAGATATTTGCGCTAGTAAGAATATACATATACATTAGTGTATAAATATTCTAAGTTCATTACTGTAAGTAGCTTTATATATTGACCCAAAAAAAGTTTGTTAAAAATATCAAGCATATATTAGTTGTTTAGTTAATGATAAGGAAATAATCACCATGACAACCAGTAGCAGTAGCAATGCCTGAAGCAGCTTCTCTAATATTGGCATGGTGCGATCAGGTAGAAAGGACCTGAGTCAACCCTCTGGTCTTTCTTCAGTTCCAGTGAGCATGAAAAAAAAATTCTTTTTTTGTTGAGATTAAAATATATAGTTTATTTTTTAAAAATTAGAGCAAGAAAGAGAAGAGAGAGAGATTTACCTCCCCAAGGTGGGGGAGGGGGCCAAGGCCAGGAAGCAAGGTGACAGCCATAGCTCAAAGAGCACATGACCACAACAGAGTCTAGCAAGGCAATGATCAAAAAATATCTTGAGCGGCCGGGCTCAGCCTGTAACCCCAGCACTTTGGGAGGCCGAGGTGAGTGGATTGCCTGAGCCTGAGGGTTCGAGACCCGCCTGGCAACTTGGCGAGACCTCATCTCTACAATAAATCAAAAATTAGCCGGGCGTGGGTAATGCTCGCCTATAGTTCCAGCTACTTGGAAGGCTGAGGCGGAAGGACTGCCAGAGCCCAGCAGGTCGAGGCTGCAGTGGCCGGTAGCAGCCACTGCACTCCAGTCTGGGTGACAGAGTGAGACTCCAACTCAAAAAAAAAAAAAAAATCTTGAGAGGATCAGAGAAGTATATAAGAGGAGACATCAATTAAACCAGAAGAGGACTTTCACGGGATAAAGCAGATCCTGAGTACATTAATCTGTTACAAACAATAACGAGGAACTACATGAAGTTTTCTTTATGTGAGATGGCAGTTCAAGATAGTGTTCACATATAATTTTTGTTTTTCCTTTAAAAGTGTATGGTATTTTTATACCTGAGTTTATGGTGTATAAAAAAGTATGCCCTCACAACGGAAAAAGTTTAATTCAAGAGATGTCTATGCCCCTCCAAATTCTCTAAAATGAATTGGAACTTTTGCCACAATGAATTAAAAAAATAGGCATGATGACTGTCAGTCCATTCTGTCTGCTGTAACAAAATACCATAAACTAGGGCAACAGAAACTTATTTTTCACAGTTCTGGAGCTGGAAGTACAAGACCAAGGTGCGAGGTCTGCTGTGAGATTTCGTGTCTGATGTGAGAGCACTTTTTCTGATTCATAGATGGTGCTGTGGAGCTGTGTCCTCAGATGGTACTACAGGGGAACGTGCTCTCTCGGGCTCTTTTGCAAGGGCACTAATCATATTTATAAAAGCTCTGCTCTTATGATCCAATCGCCTCTCAAGCTCCCACCTCCTAATACCAGCACTTTAGAGGTTAGGATTTCAACATGTAAATGTTAAGGGAACACAAACATTCAAACCATGGCATTGACTAAGACTGATGTCATCAATTTGTAGACTTTTAATAAACCACATATAAAAATATTTGTGGCATACACACATGTTCATAACAGCATTATTCACAGTAGCCAAAAAAGGTGGAAGCAACTCAGGTCTATCAAATGATGAATGGATAAGGAAAATGTGGTACATGCATACAATGGAATATTATTCAGACTTAAAAAGGAAGAAAATTCTGGCACATGCTGCAACAAGGATGATCCTTGAGGACATTATGCCAAGTGACATAAGCTAGTCACAAAAAGGATAAAAAATGTATGATTCTCTTATATGAGGTGTCTAGAAGATTAACATTCATAAAGATAGAACGTACAATGTGGTTGCCAGGGCTAGGGGGTGGGAGGAATGAGGAGTTATGTAATGTTTGATGGATATAGAATAAGAAGTTAGCTTTTAAGGACTATAGAGGTTCAGTTTTGCAAGATGAAAGTAGTTCTGCGGATGGATGGTGGTGAAGGTAACACAACAATGTGAATGTGCTTAGTGTCATTGAACAGTACACTTAAAAATGTTAGAATAGCAAATTTTATATTATGTGTAATTTATCACAGTTTTTTAAAAAAATTAAAGCCAAAAATATTTTATGGATAAACAAGGAACGTCTATTTGTCTCTTATCTACACTGCTCCTTCACAGAAATCTTTAAGCTATAATAATTCTCTATGCAAGAAAGTTACATGACTATCCAGGGCTATATAACTGCCAAATCTACAACCAATTTTCCTGAGTTCAAATTCAGCATTTTCTTCATTGCACCCTAATAAATGTACGCTTGAGTATATGTAAGCTAATAGCATTTACATAGTTACACAAATATAAATACAAAATATAGTGTGTGGTTCTTGTTAGCAGCCAAAACAATGAACTTTACTGAGCACTTTAATGTTATCTTCAATTTGTGAAATTTCAGATTAATTTATTTTTAAATACAAAGCATTTTCAGAGTTTTTTCTGATGCCCAATTCTAATAAGCCTACTTACAGATTTTTTCTCTGAAATAATAAATCAGGTTTACTGAGTATTTAAAACTAAATAGTTCATTTTCATTGTATCTTACTCTAAACCAACAGAAATTTATCCTTGCCTGCTTCTTAAAAAGTGCATCTGAATTTTATGTGCTGCCCATTCTTATTGAAGTCCAATTTAAAAAATCTATTTATTGTATACATATGTAAAATAGGAAATAGATGGCTGTCATTACAATTGAGAATTATTTTAATATTATACAATATTTGGGCACATTTAAAAGAACCCATAAGTTCTTCCAGACTAAAAGCTTGTATTTAAAGTAGCACAATGAACAAATGTGTATTTATGTTTGTATATTTAAGAGCTATTTTATTACATTTTGTATTCATCTGAGGTTTTATTTTGCTGTGAATTTAAAAGCAAATCAAATCTTTTTTTTTTTTTCCCTCATAGTCATACTTGGAAGAGAAGCAGCATTTTATGGTAGAAAGAGCATCGGCATGGAAATTAGGCATTCGAGTTCTTCTGCTATGCAACTTTGAACAAGTAATTTCACCTCCCTCGTTTTTCTCCCACTAAGGTAAAAGAGTGAGAATAGTTGGAGTCAAATGTCTTTCCATATTTTATATTCCAAGACCCAATGCTTCTGAGACTCTGATGTGCACATCAGATGCATTGGCTGAATCCAGCATACCTCATTCCCACAATAAACCTGTGCTCCTTCCTTCAACCAACTTAAACCAAACTAGCTTAACTCAATGTATAATTCCTGAGGGCCTTCGTTAATGCCTTCGATGATGATGATAACAACAGGTAAGATTTACTGAACACACATTATGTGCCAGTTAATGGTACCCCAATGATAAAAACAGCTCTAATTTTCCAACCCTATATTTATGCCCTTTGCAGCTCCTCCCTGTTTTGGGTGGAGTCTAATCTCCCCAGTGACCTTTGAATCCAGGCTGGCCTTTGGCATGCTTTGGCCAGTAGGATGCTATCGACATAATGTGGTCTCACCTCTGCGTCTAAGCCGACATGTTTGCTCTTGGAACTCCACCACCACCATGAGAACAAGCCCAGGTTAGCCTGCCAGAGATGAAAGAATACATGAAGCGGATGATTGTCCTAGTCATAGCTCCAGAGATGGCAGAGAGCCCAGCCAAGATTAACAAATCTTCCCTACTGACCCACAATTAGTCACAGATGTGTGAGTAAGCCCTGTGGAGTATGGCTCAGTTCAGTAGAAACACCAACCTAAAATAATAAATAGTTATTGTCTTAAGACATCAAATTTTGGTGCTACATGTAAGGCAGCACTCTTGTGTCAAAAGATAACTGTCACCCTGCTCTAAAGACATTACACAGTTGGCTCATTTGCTTCTCATGACAGCCTTATAGAGAGGTATTATGATCCCACTTTAGAGATTTTTAAAAACAAACACACAAAGAGACTACTAAATTTGTTCAAGATCATAAAACTACTATATTTTACAAATGGTAAAACACCACTATTTTATAAATCATTCACAGAAAAACAGAGACTTCAAAAATGCACATCCTAACTTCAGTGATGTCAAAAGATGAAGGAAAAGGATAAACATCCTAAAACCGATGAAATGTAGGAGAAAGTAGTAGTCCAGGCCTCTGGGCTAGACAGTTTCACTTATATGAGATATTTAAGTATTTAACAGGTAGTTGGGGAATTGTATGCAGCTTTTACAGTTTTCTAGAATGGAGATGATGTGTAAGAGATTTGCTCCTCTTAAAAACCATTTGTTAGTGCCCTGGGCTTTTAAATTTGTCTCCACCCAGTTCTGTGAATTGTGCTATGTCCCTTATACGATAACTGGGACTTGTCTTCTTTGCTGTATACTTCATTGCCTGCATTATTTCATTAACATTTTCTCTTCCTAAATCCTTCACTGGTTGGTTAGTCTTCTAAAAACTCCTCCAATTTATCTATGTCTCTTAAAAGAAATTAGGTGCTCACTTACTAAATATAGTATTAATGAGACCTAATCACTAGTGCTGAATTAGATTAATTACCTTGCTTGTTTTGAATGTGACACTCATCGATCAATTAATATTCCACATATGTGTGATTCCCCCATTGTATTTTATAAGACAGATTAATCGGACCATGCCTTTTGGAGGCAGATAGACCAGGATCAAATACTGCTTCTTTCTGCCACTTGCTATTTATATAACCTTGGACAAGTTACTTAACATCTTTGAGATCTAGAGTCCTCATATAAAAATGGATATGAACACATTCCAGCCTGTATCACTCAGGAGGTATTCAGAGAACAGATCTAGTGGAGAGAGGGGAGAGAATATATATATGGTATATAATTAATTCTAGGGATTCGAGCTAATGCATTTGTGAGCACTGATTAGATTACCAAGGTGAGGCTGTTGTTTTTGTTGTATCCCTAAATCATCAGGGCCAGCACCCTGGAAGAAAAGATGAACATGAAGGACAAATCGGAACCTGCAATGATGAACAGAATCGAAAAGGATGTTCTGGAACCACATTGGTGTCTCACTGTCTCCACACCTCCTGCATGAATGACATGGGTGTCTTACTGGATAAGTAGCTCCCTTCATTACAGAGCTAAACACATACGTGGCCCAGGAGTCAGAGAAGCTGATGGCCTTCTGAAGCTGAAGGATGTGGTAGTTGTTGGTGGTGCTACACCTGGATCTGGGTGTTTCCCATGTGCTAAAAGGCGAATCAGCTTATCCACAGTGATGTGCACGACCCACAACAGTGCCCGGTGTCTTGCACGTATCCCTACCAGATTTTGCAAATAAAAAGACAGAGTGCCCAGCTAAATGTGAATCTTAGATAAATAGCAAATAATCTTTTAGGCATATATATGTGTGTCCCAAATATTATATAGAAATATTCTTTTAATATAAATATGTGTCATGCAGTATTGGTACGTACTGATACTAAACAATTATTTTTGTTTTCTCTGAAATTCTAACTTAATTAGGCATTCTGTATTTTATTGGCCACCCTACCTGCACTGCTTCTCAGAGTATAAAAAGATTATGAGTTCTATTGTACTTTTAATTTCTAATTCACATGGAAAAACGTGTCTTGTGGGCAAATCAAAGCCACAGTGACATATTATGTCAAACTCATTAGGATGGCCACTATCAAAAGACCAGAACCCAAGTATTGATAAGCATACGGACAAATTGAAACCCTCGTGCACTGTTGATGTGAATGTAAAATGGTTCAGCTGCTACAGAAAACAGTAGGGAGATTCGTAGAAAAATTGAAAATAACATTACCGTATGATTCAGCAATCCCAGTCCTGGGTATATCATTCCATATGAAGTGGGAAAGGATTTGCTATCCTAACAACTAGTTCCAGAACTCCTTTTAATGAATAAACTAAATTTGTCTGGTAAAATAAGTAATAAGCTAAGAATCAAAGGGATGGATATTTGGCCTAGCCCAATCCCAAGCACCCAAAGAATTGAATGTTGAACTCTTCTGCATAAAATAAGGAAAAACTTTTTATTATTTAGGAAAACAAAGGCATAAAAAGTAAAATGGGGGCAGAGAAATAAGGGGAGAGTGAGAAGTTAGCAAGACAACAGATTCTGAGGGCAGGCAGTGGTCAGGGAGCTGAAGGACATGCCCGCAGTCCCGCTGTCTGAAGTTCCACCCAAATGCTCTGTTCTCAGTCAAGCACACACCTCTGTTTCCTTCCACTGTCCACTATTCTCCTACCTACACCAGTCATGGCCTTTAGCTTTGCCTATTGCACTCACAAATGGAGAGAATAGATTGCTATTGTTGTGGTTGTTTAGGAAGACCCTGGGTGTCAACTTTGAGCACAAAATAGAGAGCAGTTTCAAAGGAAGACGGAACCATGAGTACATAGCTAACTGGGAACACATCTAGAATAAGGTATTGGACATTGCCACACAGATTTGAAGGAGAGTTTAAAATAAATAAATAAATAGATTCAAGCTGGAAGAATCTATCTGAAATCTGGATTACACTTTTTAAAGTTTTTGATGTTAAAATGAAATGGTGGTAATAGTTTTTTCCTAAATGTCATTTCAGTGCAGTCTCTCAATTTATTTTATTTTATTTATATATTTTGAGTTGGAGTCTCACTCTGTCACCCAGACTGGAGTGCAGTGGCACGCTCCCAGCCACCACAGCCTCGACCTGCTGGGCTCTGGCGTCTTTCTGCCTTAGCCTTCTAAGTAGCTGGAACTACAAGCACATGCTACCACGCCTGGCTACTTTTTTATTTATTGTAGAGACAAGGTCTCGCCAAGTTGCCTGGGTGGATCTCTAACCCACAGGCTCAGGCAATCCACTCACCTCAGCCTCCCAAAGTGCTGGGATTACAGACTGAGCCACCAAGCCCAGCTAGACTCTCAATATAAAAACAATTACAATACTTCACAAACACAGAAACACAATATATTCTGGAAGAATTGTACACCAAATTGCTAATGGTGACTGTGCAGAAATATAAGGCCTATTCTCTCTCAACTTTAATATATTTCTGTATTTTTATAACTTTGAGTTTTTTTATAACTAATATGTTACTATTGTAGCTGAAAAAACAAAGATTGGCAAAAAACTTTTGGTAAAAGAAAATTTACAACTGCCAGAGTATAAGGTTACGTTCACAATTTCATCCTGGAAAAAGTGCTACATACCTCCTATCACTATGGTCACCTTCGAAGTACTTCCCTTGGGAATCTATGCACCAATGCCAGCACCTAATCCACCCACCAAAGCAATTTTAGAACTCTTTTTCTGTATGGCCATCAAAGCTGTCGTCACGAGAATGTCGGAGCTTGAATTAGAGCAATGAACAAACATTAAATTTCTTGTTAAATGTGGCAAGAGTGGAAGTGAAATCAGAGATATGTTAGTCCAAGTTTAGGATAGTGCCATGAAGAAAATAGCAGTGTACAAACGTTTTTCTGAGGGGAGACAAAGCATCACTGATGAAGAGAGGTCAGGACAGCCAGTAATGAGAAGAACTGAAAACTGCAAAAATGTGTTGAATTGTGCATCAAAATCACCGAAGCAGATAAATAAACATCAATAGTCAAGAAAGTCCTAACTGAAAATTTTGGCATAAGAAATGTATGTGCAAAAATGGTCCCAAAGGAGCTCTTGCATTATGACAATGCACCAGCTCACACAGCACTGTCTGTGAGGAAGTTTTTAGCCAGTAAACAAATAACTATTTGAACATCCTCTTTACTCATCTGATCTGTCCCAGAGTAACATTTTTCTTTACCCAAAGGTAGAGAAAATATTGAAAGAAAGACATTTTAATGGCATTCAGGACAACAAGAGAAATAGGACAACAGCTCTGATGACCATTCCAGAAAAAGAGTTCCAAAATTGCTTTGACAGATGGACTAGACACTGGCATTCATCCACAGCTTCTCAAGGGGAGTGCATCAAAGGTGATGATATTCAACAATGAGGAATGTAGCACTTTTTTAAGCATGAGTTTGTGAATTTAACTGTCAGAACTTGTATCTCATTACAGATTTTAGCACACTCCCTCTCAACAATTGATAACTAAAGCAGAAAAAAAAAATCTGTATAGATAGAGGGCATTTAAACAACCCAACCAGCAAGTTTGATCTAAAAAATACATGTAAAACACTGCACTTAACAATTAGAGAAGACACAAAATATTTGTAAAGTCTACTATGTAATAGGCCATAAAGTTTTTTAAAAGTATCAGTATCACACATTCCTTGATATTATTAAGATATAAATTAATGACAAAAAGTTAAGTAGCCCATAAAACAAAAATAAATCATATTTTAAATAAACACCTAAAACTGATAAAATAAAACATTCTCCATATCAAAAGCTGTGGGAGGTAGCTAAAGTGGTGTTTAAAGGGAGAATTTATAGCCTCAAGTATATGTATTCAGGTTGAGTATCTCTTATCCAAAATGCTTAGGACCAAGAGTGTTTCCGATTTTTTTCAGATTTGGAATTATTTACATTGTATACTTATTAGTTGAGTATTTCTAATCTGAAATTCAAAATGCTCTAATAAGCTGTTCCTTTAAGCATCATGTCAGCATTTAGAAAGATTAGAATTTTGGATTTTCAGATTAGGGATACTCAACCTGTGTTAGAAAACAGAGAAGGTGAAAACTAAGCTCTAAACATTTAAAATAAGAAGCCAAGAAAAGAAACATAATAAATCCAAAAAAAGAAGAAAGTAACAAAGATAGGAAACAAAATTAATAAAATAGATAAATAAAACAATATGTAATCATGACATTCAATTCAGTCAAAAGTAAGTTATATTTAAGAATTATAAAATTACAAAGAATTAGAAAGATTGATCACAGAAAAAAGTCAAAATTAAATAATACTAAGAATTTAAGGCTAGGTACAGTGACTCACGCCTATAATCTAAGAACTTTGGGAGGATGAGGCAGGAAGATTGCTTGAGTCCAGGAGTTAGAGACCAAACTGGGCACCATAGCAGGATCTCATCTCTAAAAAAATAAAAAATTAGCTGGGCATGGTGGCACGTGCCTGTAGTCCCAGCTACTTGGGAGGCTAAGGAGGGAGGATTGCTTAAGCCCAGGAGTATGAGGCTGCGGTGAGCCATGATTGGGCCACTATGCTCCAGTCTGGGTGACAAATTGAGACCTTGACTCACCCAAAAAAATGTATTTGGAAGGAGACACAACTAAAGATGCATCAGGAATGGAAACACTATGAGGGTTTAAAAACTGTTGGCAAAAAAATTTTTAAACTTAAGTGAGAGAACAAACTCCTAGAAAAATACTGAATTACTAGAGTGGCTCAAAAAGTAATAGAAAACCTAAATGATCAAATGAATAAAATCTCTGATTTGAAATATTTATACAGGGAAGCACTGTGTCAATTTTACAGTCATAGTCTATCAAAGTTTCATTTCAATCTTTTTTTTTTCTTTTTTTGAGTTGGAGTCTCACTCTGTCACCCAGGCTGGAGGGAAGCCTCAACCTGCTGGGCTCCTGCAATCCTTCTGCCTCAGCCTTCCAAGTAGCCAGAACCACAGGTGCGCGCTACCACACCCGGCTAATTTTGGATTTATTGTAGAGACGTGGTCTCGCCAAGTTGCCCAGGTGGGTCTCGAACCCGTGGGCTCAGGCAGTCCTCTCACTTCAGTCTACCAAAGTGCTGGGATTACAGGCTGAGCGACCTCATTTCAATCTTATACAAATTCTTTGAAAGAATAGAAAAAGCGGAAACAATTCTCAAGTCTTTTCCTTCTTTTTTTTTTTTTTAGGAGACAGGATCTAGTGCTCTATCATCCAAACTGGAGTACAGTAGTGCAACCATAGCTGCAGCCTTGAGCTTCCTGGGCTTGAGTGATCCTCCCACCTCAGTATCCCTAGTAGCTGGGACTACAGGTACACGCCACCACACCCGGTCAATTTTTAAATTTTTTGTGGAGACAGTGTCTTGCTTGGTTGCCCAAACTAGTTTCCAACTCTGGACTTCAAGAGATCCTTCCACTCCAGCCTCCTAAAGTGCTGAGATTATAGACGTGAGCCACTTTGCCTAGCCTTTTTTCCTGAGGCTAATATAACCTTGACACAGATACTAGAAAAGGATAATACAAGATAGGAAAATCAAAGGTAAATCTTACATATGAACACAGATGCAAAATCTGAAAACCACATAATGACAAACAAAATACAATAATGAATAAAAAAATTAAAAACACACCATAACCAATATGGATTTCTTACAGGACAGGAATCTGGTTCAACTTTTAAAAATTCATGTAATGAAGACTCCAACAACCACACCTCATCAACAAGGGTAACAGCACAGTGAATATTTGTATACCTAACCCTGAAATGTAC
>CAUYQG010195246.1:0-12260 GCA_963574415.1 Tarsius wallacei
TTCTATGCTAATTAGCACAAACCCTAGCTACTATGCTAAGGTTCCAACTGCATGGTTGCTATGACAACTCTTAACAAATATAGCTTAAACCGGTTCCTAAAGAATGTGGCCCAGTCCAAAGATCATGCTGGGCTCTCTTCAAGATTAACACAGCATTCTATTCTGTAAAAGCAAATACCCTAAATAATCACTAACCTAAGAAGACTTAAACAATATAATATTAAAACTACCTATCCTAAAATTCTTCTAAGTGTATTGTATAAACTTAACTCAATTCTACTAAACCAAAAACCTCACACTAATTGTAGCTAGAGCTGGTTTTGAAAGAATGTGGCCCAGTCCAAGATACAGGCTGGGTTCTTAGGAATGTGGCCCAGTCCAAAATACACGGTGGGCCACTTCTTGGAACAGCTGATTACAATCTCTTAACAAAATGGCTACTCTAAAATCTTATTCTCTATATATCTATACTAAACTTAAACATTTGATTCTAATACAAAAAAGCTTGCAATTATATTAAGGCTCTCGAATGTGACCCGAATTTGAACAGCTTGTTTAAGGGCCAAAACTGCAGTCTGTGAGAAACAGGAGCAATGAGTTTCCAAAGTTAACCATGCCTGTCGTAGTTTCAGAGCCTCATGCTTAAATCATCAGAGTTCTTTCTGGCTAAATATGCCAAAAGGTAAAATGGGGAGGGAATGGGGTCAACGGCTCCCGAACACATCCTAGTGGTCTCGGGGTCCACGGCCCTCCCTGATCCTTAACGCTCAGTGGGCCTCTGTGGCCGGCTCCCAACAATTTTGGTGTGAAGCTAATATATAATTCTGATATTCATATGGTCACTAAAAAAACACACTTTTGAGAACTTATTTTATTGAACCATCGAATCATTTGTAATAGCAACACAAAATAGAGTACAGGACCTTTCATCTTCTTTCCCTTTGGAGAAATGTATTATACCTCTCAGATCTCTCTTTCCACAAACTATGTAGTTCTGCTCCCGTATACCCTTCTTACCCTTCTAAGAAATATATTCTACTGTTCAGTCATGCTTAAGCCTTACTGGGAAGATCTCAGTTATTCCAGTTAGGAAGCGTTTTTTTACAAACAGTAGCCTTCAACTCTCTGGTTGAACAATAGTTTTTTGTTAGTGGTATTGTTTTTAATTAGCATAGGGGTTGGTGGTTCATTGGCAGGCAGATGTTAGGGCTACTTGACCCAGAGTTTTTTTTTCTATCATCACCTGCTTGCTTTTACTCCAGATTGATTAAAGATGGCTACAGGTATATGCAAACATGCAAGGCCCTTCTCTTTCTTGAAGAGATAAAAAGTCTTTTTCCCCAGAAGCATTTAGTAAACTTCTGCTATCTGTGTCAAGACTTGGTTTACAAATCTATTGTTCATTTCATTTTTGTCAGCTAGTCCACTAGAGATTAAATGGATAGTGTAAAACCAATCATTGCAGATGAAATAGATACTGTGAAATCAATCATTGGAGGTGAAGTGGATCCTGGAAAAATTTCCATGGCTACCACTCTGTCCATTATTGTCATGTGAAAGAGTATGGGAAATGAAAATGCAGAAAGGGCTAGGAGGAGGAGGGAGGAAGGGAGGGTGAGAGAGAGAGAGAAAGAGGAGGAGGAGGAGAAATAGAGAGAGAGGGAGAGAGAAAGAGAGAAATGGGAACTGTACCTTGGCTAAGTTGATTGGAGCATTTTTTTTTGTTGGCAAATTAGAAGGGGCAAGAATATTACTAGTCAGTGTGGTATAGAACATTGCAAGAAATTGGACTGTGGTTTGTATTGGACTGTAGTCTATATTCTAAATAAATATCTTTTTGGTGTCCTAGAGAGACTTACATATGATACTAAATTTTTGTTGAACTACTATTTTGTTCAGTTGAATCTTTACAAAATATGCCTTTGTCACTCAAAATTACCTTTAAAAATACCAACAATTAGTAAATAAAATATATTAATAATTGATGTTATCGCAACTGCCTAAGTTTTGTATTTTAAATTAAAGGCAAACCTTTAAAATACCTACTAAAATGTATACTCTTTAGTTTGTGAATTAAGATGACATAGAAGAAAGTCTAGAAAGCAGCTTTAGAAAGTATGAAAGCTTGCTAATGTATGTGTCCTTAATAGCTATGAATTAAAGTTAGAAAATAAAATCTTAGGTCTCAATTTTTTCATCTGAAAATAAAAATGTTAAAAATAGGAGATTTCACAAAGATTATTTGCATTTACTTGTTCATTCATTATACAGTATCCATTTAATACTGTCTAAATGCAAACATTTATCATAACTTTGCTATAGGGTGCTAAAACTTTTCTTTAATTGTATCTCTTTGACCAACATGAAAACTAGTCTTCAGAGAATAGGGAATTAACAATTAACATCAAAGAAACATTCTAAAATAATTCTAGCTTCTTCAACAAATCACATATTTGTAATTTAAATATTTCACTGAAGTATAAAAATATGCAACAATTATAATGCCACTAATGACAAAATATCATAAAGGAAATACAATAAATTAAGCACATATGAAGACATATACTTTTTGTAAACATATGTTAATTTCCTTTATCTATATATCTAGAAGTGGGATTCCTGGGTCAGAAATAGTCATATTTTTGAGTTTTTTCAAACTGCAAAACAGTTTTTTAAAGTACTTAAATGAATTTACATTTTTTATCAGCAATATAAAAATCGTTCTACATTCCACCAACACTTAGTGTTATGAACCTTTTAAATTTCTGCCAGAATGACTGACAACTAGATTTTGGCCTTGTTAGACCCTCACAGAGGGTCTCACTTGGCCTTCTCAGCTCCAGAAGTGTGAGATGATAAATAAGTGTTGTTTGAAGCTTCTGAGTTTGTGGTAATTTGTTATGGTAGCACAATGGAAACCAGTACAATTTCAAGACGAAGTGCATTACAAGGAATACTAAATGTAGTTCTTCAAGTTGAAATTGTATCTGATCTAAACCTGGATTTACAAAAAAAAATACAAAAACATTTACAAAAAAAAAATAACCTGAAAATGATAAATATGTAAGGAAAAGAGAGAGCACTTTTAAAAAATGACAATTAACTGTTATATCAAAATTATCAATTGTATGTGAAGATTATAAAAATATAGATGGCATAAATAAATATAAGAATAAATGTGACATAAATGGCATTTAGGATGGTGTGGGATATGTTATACTATTGTAATAGGAGTATAATCTCTTTATTCCTTTTTAATAAGAATTTGAGAGATTATATCTTTTTGTTTACTTAATTTTTTTCTGTTTTAGTGTTCAATTTTATAATAATGTTCTTTGATGTGGGTTCTTTTGTATTTATATAGCTTGAGGTTGTAGGATTTACTGAAGTTAAAGATTGATGGTTTTCCTCATTTTTGGAAAACTGTTTGTCATTACCTTAATATAGTGCATCTACTTATTTAATTCTTTCTTCCCTGAGATTGCAATTGCATATAAATGTTGAAAAAGTCTCCCTTACAATATTGTTTGTGTATGATATATTTTGTGTTCCCTATTTTTTTTCTTCTCATGCTTAAATCTGGAAATTTTTGTTGATCTGCATTCCAGATTATTATATTTTTTCTTTTGGCAGGAGTGTCGAAGTCAATCATTAAATACCTAATTTATTTTCTCAGGTAATTACTTTTTTGTTTCTTTTTAAATGCATATATTATTTTATCTTTCATAAAAATTTCATGGAGATGCTCTTTTAAAGTCTGTGCCTACTATCAATATACCCACAGTTTTTAAAAATAATTTTTTATTGTATTTTCATTGTTTTAGTCACTATTTGTGTACTCTTATTTCTGTGTGTGTGTTTGCCATTCTACCTGAAAATTTCTTTTGATAATGTGTGACTTTTGATGACACTTGCCTCCAGAAAGGATATATCTATTTTTTGGCTGACAGATTGGCTAGTAGTACAAGCACCCCTTCATTACTATAAACTAATCAATGGTTTAGATCATTGGACTCTAGGATTCAGTACCTTACTATAAATTTTCCCCAAAGCCTGAGTATTAGCCAGGGACCTTCTCCTTTTTTGGGAACCTCATCCTCAGTATTTGTCCCATTGACCTAGTAAGCATCCTGAAAACTTTGTTCATCTTAGCTTCTCAGTCATACAAAGGAATAGATGTTCATCAAGTCAAGCAGTCTCAAATTCTGCACCCTTCTCTCGTCATCACTCTTCCAGATTGTGTTAACTTTCTCATGCCTTTTAACGCATGCACATTTCATATTTAATTTAAACTCTCCCAGTCATTCTTTAAAAAAGAGTTGACCTTAAGCCATCTATTGCATTATTTCTAAAATGATCATCTGATTGTTAGATTTGTTAATGTTCATTAAGTATTACCATAGACAAATATTTATTCCTGAAAATTTGAAACACATAGCACACACATGCACATACATTAAAGACTTTTGCTAATACTGAGAACAGCATATCCCATTGTAGAAAGAAAACAGAAATAATTTTTTTCTCTTAAAATTAATAATGTGACCTATACTATTGCAAAAAAACATGACTTGAATTGGTAAACAGGTTTTGATCATTAATTTTCACATAATCAACCTGTTGACATTACTAGTGTTTTTATAATTGTTTGCTTGGATGCATGGGTAGCATGATGTACAGAATTAAGTCATTGTTCAGTGAATTTTATTTTTGTAGAAATCAATACCAATGTAAGCCATCTTGACCTCGTTTTTCCTAGGTGATATTATATAATTACAAATAAACACATTTACTATGCAATAAATCCATTATATAAAAATAGCTAGAAGTATTGTCCTACTTATATCAGCTCATAAGCCTGATTTTCACCTTACTGAAATCTTATATTCTATCTCTAGCACTTAAGTATTCATAGTGCTGGCTTCATAGCACATAAAACTCTGTATGCTACAAAACAGTATAAGCCCCTGGGAGATCCCTGTGGAGAAGCTGAATACAACGAGGCCCTCATCTCCCCCAATGTTGTAAGTGTTCATGCCATGAACCACAGAATTAAGACAATTTGCAAAATTGTTGTACACAATTTTCTTTTCACTGGCATGGAAAAGGAAAAAAGAAAACACCTTGAATGTAAAGATAAGTTAAACTTTAAATTTGATCTACAAAAATGTGTAATGGGTTGCAGTGCATGTGTAACAAACAATGCTAATAACAGTTTTGCATTACTAATTCATAATGAGTTACCAAAAAAATGGTAACACATTTCACAAATAATCCAATTTAACAAAAGCAAAAGATCTTAATAGAAATTTCTGGTCTAAAGAAGACATATAAGTGACCAACAGGTATTTTAAAAAATACTTAGCATCACTAATAATCAGGGAAATGCAAATAAAAAAATAAAATGAGATATCACCTCACCTCAGAATGGCAGAATGGCTATTTATCAAGAAGACAACGTATAACAAATTCTGGCAAGGATGCAGAGAAAAGGAGTGCTCCTACACTGTTGGTGAGAATGTTAAATAGTATAGCCATTATAGAAAACAATATGGAGATTCCTTAAAAAAATAAAAATAGTACTTTTGATTCCAGTAGTCCTAATGTTGAGTATACCCAAAAGAAGGGAAATCAGTACATCAGAGAGATATCTGCACCCCCAAGTTATTGCAGATCCATTCACAACAGCTAAGAATGAACATAAGTGTCTATCAAGGGATGAAATGCTAAAAAAAATATGGTATGTATCTACACAATAAAATATTATTCAGCTATAAAAATGAAATCATTTCATTTGCAGCAACTTGAATGGAGCTGGAGGGCATAATCTTAAGTGAAATAAGCTAGGCATAAGAAGACAAATATTGTATATTTTAACTTATACATGAGAACTTAAAAAGTGGATCTCATGGAGATTGATAATAGAATGGTAGTTACTAGAGGTTGAGAAGAGAGTGGGGGGAATAGAGAGAAGTTGGTTAATGGGTACAAAACTACAGCTCAAAGAAAGAAGTCCTATTATTTGATAGTTCAGTAAGAAAATTAGTTAACAATAATTGAATATGTATTTTAAAATAGCTAGAAGAAAAGAATTGTATTGCTTCCAACAGAAAGAAAAGGTTAGTGTCTAGACCAGATGCAGTGGCTCAGTCCTGAAATCCCAGCACTTTGGGAGGCAGAGGGGAGAGGATTGCCTGAGCCCAGGGGTTCGAGACTGGCCTGGGTAACTTGGTGAGACCTCGTCTCTACAATAAATAAAAAAATTAGCCGGGTGTGGCGGCATGTGCCTGTGATTACAACTACTTGGACGGCTGAGGTAGAAGGATCGCCTGAGCCCAGCATGTCGAGGCTCCCGTGACTGTGATTGTGCCACTGCACTCCATCCTGAGAAACAGAGTGGGATTCCATCTCAATAAATAAGTAAATAAGTAAATAAATAAATAAGTAAATAAATAAATAAATGCTTGAGGTAATGGATATCCCTATTACCGTGATTTGATCTTTACACTTTGCATATAAGCATCAAAATATCACATGTAACCCCTAAATATATACAGCTATAATATATAAAATGAAATACAAAATTTAAATAGATCTTGCCTCTTCTCTTTTTTTTTTTGAGTTGGAGTCTCACTCTGTTGCCCAGACTGGAGTGCAGTGGCCGTCCCTGGCCGCCGCAGCCTCGACCTGCTGGGCTCCGGCGATCCTTCCGCCTCAGCCTTCCAAGTAGCCAGAACTACAGGTGCACTACCACACCCGGCTAGTTTTTGATTTATTGTAGAGATGAGGTCTCGCCAAGTTGCCCGGGCGGGTGTTGAACCCACGGGCTCAGGCAATCCACTTGCCTCGGCCTCCTAAAGTGCTGGGATTACAGACTGAGCCACTGAGCCCGGCCAGTCTCTTATAATACTGTGTTATTTTCAGAATCTAGTTTCTGATTTTCTTGTTAAACGTATCGATCTTCATTTGTGATTTTATGCTTTTATTGCTGAAGACAAAAATACCTTCCTGTATTAATGTTATAAGAGTTGTGCAGACAACTTTATCATTGATATACAGACAGACTAGTTGTTTAGATAGCTGTAATGTGCATTGAGTTTTTCAACTAAGCATAAATTCTATAATCATCAAGATTATTTCAAAAGTAATACATATAGCAAAGCCACAAAATTTGTGTCCAACCATGATCATAATTCATTTTCACCTTGGCAGTATAGGTAGTAATGAAGCATACATATTTTCATTTTAAAGACATTCTTGTTTGACTAAATGCAGCACACTTTATGCCTTTTGGACAAAGAATGTTTTCTGTAACAGTGCTTCTGTGGTTTCTATGAGAGTTGACAACCTGTGTTATAAGAGAGACATAAGTTATTTCATTACTATGTGCCATTTGGTTAAGAGATCTCTCTAGTCATAAGGATGTAAATTATTTAAAACAGAATAATTTAATATCACATGGGAGAAAATAAAAACATTCCCAGAAATTTTTAATTCATATTACCGAAAAGTGTCTTATAAAAATGTTAATTATAAGCCAGAGCAATATTGTTTGCATACAGCTAACATCTACAATTAGAAATATCTACTGATGCCAGCTTCATCCTAGTGATTACTTTTTATGTAAGTACCCATGTGGTGTGTATTTACTGCAGCCTCTGGTTAGGGACCAGTGTTTGTAGATTTCTGACTGTGAGCACAATGATAGCAAATCATTTCTGCACACTCGATGCAAGCAAGATGCCAAGAAAAGAACTCTTGCATATGCAGTTACACTCAGATTCAAAGGATTTAAATCTATTTACTTTTTCAGCTGTGATCTAAATGATAAATTCCAGGGAAATTTCTCAACTGTGATTTAACTGAATGATGAAAACTTTTCTTGGGAGGAATCCATGATTTATAGAGCTTAGCACCAAATACAATTTCTTGGAAGCTTGGGAATTAATCATTTTTGTTAGGATTTTTTTGTTATAAAAATATATACTCCTTTTCTTCCATACTACCCCCAGGCAACCTCTCTTTGCTATCCATTACTCACTGCTGTGTGCAGGTGCCTCCTGGCTTAAGCACCTTTCACAGCATTGGCCATAGAAATGGTAAACATTCAATGACTGTTGACTGAATGTGATGGTGAAAAAGCTGACTGGAGTTAATATTGTTGGGGAGAAAGCATGGAATATATTATCTCCTCCTGATCACTGGAGTAGGTCATTTTATACTGCTTTCTCTTCTGAGGGGAAATTTGTCTGTTGTGGACTAAGACTTTGCATTTCAAATCAAAAGGGAAGCAACTATGTCCTAGAACATATGAGACTTCTGACATTTCTAGCTAGTGTAAGGAATCTAAAAACTGAAGTGGTAGATTTACTAGTTTTTTTCCTGTTATGCAGGTTTGGCATTTTCAATAGATGTCATCTTTGACATGGAGTGACTAACAAATTGCCCATAAGCTTTGGGTGACCAGAGTAGGTGACTTATTAAATGATTTGAATTCTGGAGTGACAGGACAGCTCCATGATTAGAATCGTTTCTTCTCTCAGTTACTGTTAGGTCTAGATTTTAAGGGTAAATAAGACAAAAAATGATATATAGTAATTTATAGAAGTACCCTAATGCTGTCCCATTACAGATTAAGAAATCATACATATTGAGAGGGTATAAGAATAGTAGCTAGTAGAATCTGAACTAAAGCCAAATTCACCCAAGAACCAGCTCAGATCATTGTCTACCAATTTTTGTCAACTTCAAAGATTTGTTTTAGACCACTCAATCAATTTTTACATATCTTTTTCCATTAATCTAGAAAATTAAACTGGCACTCACATTTATATACCCAATATAATTTACAGCTTTGGGGTATTGCAATCGTATTACAAGTGCTTTCCTATGATGACATAGCTTAGCAGGTAGTTTTCTAGAATACAACTGCCCGAGAGCAAGTTTTTTAGGACATTGACATTGGAAGGTGTGGTTAGTACTGAGCAATGGATGACTTGGGCCGTGAATAGAGTCTTCCTCGAAGAGCCGGGTTAAGATAGTGGATTATAACCAACTGAAAATGGAGCCTAGTTAGTTTAAGGGAAAGAGAAGAACTCAGAAAGAAAAGGAAAGACCATCAGATGCAGCCCTGCAAATTGGAATCAGCATGGTCAGTATTTTAGACATTGTTCAGTTATTTCATGGAAATGCATAATAAAATAGAAGAAATAATGACAGTAGCATTCAATAAATACTCCTTTATTATAAAGTAAGTCAATATGTTAGAGAAAATAAAATGTTATATTTCCAAAACAAACAGAAGAAATGGGATATAGAGGAGCTCCATGATAATCTTACGAGACACTGTTGTATATGCTGTTCATCATTGAGCAAAACGCTGTAATGTAGTAACAGTATATGACTGTATTTGCATTTGTTTCCTGAGGGCATTGGGGAAGCATCACACTGCTTTAAATAGGGAGTTATGAAGAGGAAAAGGGTAGTTTTACTTGATAATACTGCCTCTAATATATTTCTTATTTTAAGTATCTTATCTTATAAATCAACATCACATTTATTTAATTTTGGATAAAGTAATACAGATATAAAAGTGAAATATTTTCTTTATAGAATACAGTCAATGACAGTATATCTCTTTATCAGATGAATTTTGAGGACATTTAATAGAATTGGTCCCTGAGCAAAGACTGTCATTAAGAAGTGCTCATATAATAAGCCATTGTCTGCTTACCGTTCCTTTACCTGGGAAAGAAAAGGTGCTTCAAACTGACAGAAACGGAAGCAGTGGCCCAAATTAGTAAAATAAGGCCAAGTTTAAATCAGTTTATACAAACATTTTTTAATAAAAAGGGAATTTTAGAAGTGAGAGTGAAAAACAGAGAGAATTTTAAGCAATGGGAGCCCAAATACAATTAGATGTACATCCATAGTTTCACAAAAAGCCAGGAACAAAAACTCCATTATATGTCTCTAGAAAATACAAAATATCAGACACAGTGCAATGGATCTTATCTGGTAGGCATTTGTACAAGATCTATATTTCAAAATAGAAAAAAACAACTGAATTAATCTCACAGTTTTAACAAAATAAATTTTTAAAAAAGTTTGTGCAAACTTTTTTATCTCAAGCAAAAGATAATGGAGTGTATTTGCTGCTCTAAAAGACCTTAACAGCCAACCAAAATCACTCAAGCATAATGTTAAAAAAACATTATTAATCACTAAAGATGATGATATGATATTTGTTATAATTATATGATTTTATAGTAAAAATATTGACATAATGGGATAATATGATGGGTATAATACATTCTGCTTCATATGTTCTTGTCTCATATTTGTTTAAATATATAAAGAATGTAAATGTATGAAGTATAACCAAGTTATGGTCAACAACTAGCACAATGAACTGCTTCTAAATTATTAGGCAAATTTGTACCTGGTAAGATGTCTGATTCTTATGAGTTTGACTTGAAAGTTCTAACTTTTCCTGTCTCAATATCAAAGAATCAGTTAAATTATTATTATGCTTAGTTGTCTTTGATTATTTTATTTTATTGAGTATCACATTTATTTATTTTTATTTCTTATTACAGCACTAATTTGGCACAAGTATCATGTTAAAATACCTACTTCAGTTTCTTTGGTTCTCTTAATTTTTAGTAATATACATTGCTTAAAAGACCAATTGTTATTCAATCTGTTCTGTACACATGGAATTTTGTGTGAAAAAAGGAAAAAATGTATAACTTATAATCTTTCCATAAAGTATAATTTTGAATACCTGAAGAGCATATAGTTAAAAAAAAAAAACAAAACCTTCACATTCTGTTAAAAATAACTGTTTGGATCTTTATAGGTAAGCATTGCATTTTTCCTGAATAAAAAATTGTGATAATGGTCATTTATATACAAAAATTTAGTTATTTGTGTATCAATGATTGCACATATATACATATAGGAAGCAACTCTATATGCTAACTATAGATATCTGTTACCTGTTATTAATGATAATAGCAAACTTTTCCTAAAGTTAGAAATGCTAATTTTCCTGAAGAATTTTGAAAAAAATAATTAGTTGCTGATAATGCTGGAAGTTTGTATCTTCCCCGGTAGTCAAGGAAATTTTTTATTTTGAAGACTAGTTCTTGTGAATAATGTTTCAATAAACATGCGTGTGCAGGTATCTTTTTTTATAGAATGATTTGAGTTCCTCTGTGTATATTCCCAGAAGGGGGATTGCTGAGTTGTGTGGAGAGTCGATTTTTAGATTTTTTAGGAATTGCCACACAGCTTTCCATAGAGGTTACACTAGTTTGCACTCCCTTCAATAGTGTAGAAGTATTCCTTTTTCCCCACATCCTCTCTAGCATCTGTTGTCTTTTGAGTTACTGATGATGACCATTCTGACTGGAGTTAGATGGTATCTCAGTGTGGTTTTAATTTGCATTTGTTTGATGATTAATGAGGCTGAGCATTTTTTCAGGTATCTGTTGGCTGCTTGTATGTCTTCTTTTGAGACGTGTCTATTCATAACTTTTGCCCACTTTTTAATAGGTCTGTTTGATTTTTTCCTTTTGACCCATTTGAGTTCCTTGTAGATCCTGGATGTTGGGGCTTTGTCAGATACATAGTAGGCAAATCTTTTTTCCCATTCCTCACTCTCTTGTTGGTTTCTTTTGCTTGGCAGAAGATTTTCAGTTTGATGAGATCCCACTTGTCTATCTTATTTCTTTTTTGATCAATAGAAAAACCTTTATTTGTTTCCAAATGTTACAGAATGTTAAGATTGTCTTAAATGATTCATGTTAAAATTCTACATTTCTTATGACTGGACTTTTGGTGTTTTGATCAGGAATTGGTTGCCAATCCCCATTTTCATTAGGGTGTCTCCTGCATTTTCTAAGATTCTTATAGTTTGAGATTTTACATTTAGGTCTTTGATTCATTTAGGGTTGATTTTTGTGTATGGTGATAGGTAAGGGTCCTGTTTCATTCTTCTTCAGACAGTTTTCCTAGCACCATTTACAGGATAGTTTCTTTTTTCTCCAGTGGTTGATGATGGAGGCTTTGTTGAAGATGAGTTGGTTGAGAAATTCAGGTTTTTCTTTGGGAAACTCTATCATCTTCCATTGGACTGTATGCCTGTTCTTGTACCAAATACCAGGCTATTTTGATTATTGTGGCCTTATAATAAAGTTTAAAGTCTAGAAGTGTGATATCTCCTGCTTTATTTCCTTTGCTGGGGGTTGTTTGGC
>CAUYQG010195247.1:0-10556 GCA_963574415.1 Tarsius wallacei
GGCTCGTGCTTGTAGTCCAAGCTACTGGGAAGCCTAAGACGGAAAGATCACCTGAGCCCAGCAGGTCGAGGCTGCAGTGGCCTTAAACCTGCCACTGCACTCCAGCCTGGGCAAGAGAGTGAGACTCCAACTCAAAAAAAAAAAAAAACTAAACTAAAAGACATAACGACAGTGAAAATAAAAATAGCTTGGTAAAAATGAAGTCTACCTAATAGAAAAGTAAACGTAACAAGAAACATAAAAATAATGTTCTGGGATAGGCATAACTCTGCATTCCACTTTGACCAGATCATATTTTCTCTAGAATTCCTCCCATTTCCACACGTACCTTCATGGAGAAAAAACAATGGGGAGTCCCCAGACTCAGCCTGAATCTCTGAATCAGAGTGGAGGACCCTCAAGGATCCAGTTCCTATTGCCTCTAAAATTTCTCCTGCTGTAATATGGCTTCAGTCCTCCACCTTCTCTAAACTTGTTCTCCTCCTGCCCATTCCGGCCTCTGGAATGACTAAAGCCAGTTCTGCCTTGTGGGGCCATCTCTCTACAGCCCTGACCACTGATGACCAGCCTCCTCTCCCATCTCCCCCATGACAGTTTCCTGGTCCTCCCACCTCCCTTCACCCTGGTGTTTCTTCCACACACAACTCTGTCCTCATGGGGCACCATTCTAGCTCCTCTCCTCTACTAAATGTTCTCTTTGTGTTATTCTCTGCAGCAGCATCTTTCTCATAAGATGACCTCCAATCTTCATCATCAGTTCTGACACCTCTCGCAAACCCAGCCTGCAATTTCCAACTCACTTCTTTACATTCATGCCCTGGGCAGCTCAAATGTCATCCATTAAACCCCTCTTCCAAGATCACTCCCTTGGGAATAGCAACACTGTCCTCAGCCATCCAAGTGAGACACACAGGCCTCTCGGAGCCTTCTCTCCGTTTCAAGTAGGTCTACCATGTGGACTCTTATTCCCACGTCTCCTACCCTATTTCAGACCCTTGCCATCTCTTTTTTGTGCTGTTGCAACATGACTCCTTACTAAGCTTCTTGCCTCTAGTCTCTCCTTTTCCAAGTCACCGTCTTCTGTCACCCAGAGTCTTTCTAGCACAGATTCACCATGTTACTCACCTGTACAGTGTCAATTCCTCTCTACCTCCCACCTTCAGAAGATGCTCTAAGCGCTTGAGCACACCCTGTCATCCTTCCCTGGCCCCACCTGCCATGGCTCTCCCACACATGCAGACAGGCTACCCTAAACATTGTCACTGTTCCCGTTTTCATACTTCCAACTATTTGTTTCCATCAGTTCTTCCTAGAATGACTTTTCCCCAATTTTCTTCTTAGTAATCCCCCATCTGTCTTCCCAATCTCAATTTAAATGTTGGCACCTCTGTGAAGCCTTTCCTGATTTTTAGGCCCGCATTAATTTCTCTCCTCCCCCTTTGTCATAGCCCTCCTCTAAAATGGCAACTACCATTGCTATTATCACTGTTACTTATATATCTGTCTCCCCTACCAGATTGCAAATTACATTCAGGGACAATATCATTTTCATGTATGCCTCATCAGCAGGGGGCACATGTTGAATACTCAATGTTTGCTGAACTAAATAGAAAAACAAGAAATTCCTTGTTTGGGGAGTTGTTACTTTTCCACCTTCAACTAAATTCCTGCATTGAGGTATAACATTAATGTGTAACTATATTTCTTCCTATCCTTATTACAAATTAAAAGTAATCTGATTTTAATCATATAACAAACTATTTGAGAAGGACATAGGTAAAGGATATGAACCATATAAAAATGGAGTCAATAACTGCTAAAATAATGTCACCAAAAACAACAGCTAAATGGTTAGAACCCTGAAAGATAAAAATAGGGGGGAAAACCTGGATTTAAAAGCTTTGTTACATTATAGCATTATTTTCTGATGAAGAAAACAATTTAGCATATCTTATTACTTTACAGGGCCATATAAAAGATTTTTCCTAAGAGAATTGTGTTTAATCACATGGAAATTATCTGTTTTGGTAGCAACAAATGTTAACTGTATTATGTAATGGCAAATAACTATGTCCCCAACCTTGCTAGGATCAACCATTTCTTCCTTCTTTTTTTTTTTGAGATGGAGTCTCGGTCTGTCATCCAGGCTGGAGTGCAGTGGCACACTCACAGTCATTGCAGCCTCCACCTGCTGAGCTCAGGTGATCCTTCCACCTTAGCCTTCCAAGTAGCCAGAACTACAGGCATGCGCTACCATGCTTGGCTAATTTTTTGATTTATTGTAGAGATGAGGTCTCACCAAGCTGTCCAGGTCAGTCTCGAACCCGTGAGCTCGGCAATCCTCTCACCTTGGCCTCCCAAAGTGCTGGGATTATAGGCATGAGCCACCATGCAAGGCCTAAGATTAACCATTTCAATCTCTCTCCTTTCAATACCAAACCTACAGCCAGCACTGTTAATGAAATGAACCTCTGATTTTTCCTGACTCTGCTGTAAAAGGACACAAAAAAAGTAAAATAAAGGAAAAGAATCACGTGGAAGGGTATAAACTGTAGATTAGACACTTACTCTAATCATATTTAAAACAATCACCAAGATGTTGACTAAGTTTAAAATTTTTAAAGAAATACAATTTACATACTATATTTATTGTGGCATAGTTATCTCTTCTATGTATTTCTAGCAAAGATTAATTTCCTGGAAATTATGTAAATAAATGCAGAGTTCTCTATGACTGTGTAAAGGTGAAAAAATATATATACTCAAAGATTAAAAGAGCAGGTGTATCTAACAGAATGCATATATATCAAAGACAACAGGAAGAAGAATGAGGCTTTTTAGCATTATTGGACAAATGTCCTACTTTAAGAGTCAGATTAAAATATGTGAAGTAAACCTAGGTGGCAACACACAGATTAACCAACCTGTACACAGTGATCTGGTTTATGCATCTAAACTAAAAGGCATTTTGGGTAAAATGACAAGGTTCTTTAAATGAGGTAAGATATAATACAGTTCTTAATCACTCAGTCCTCCACTATTTACTAACAAAAACTGAAGCTAGAAGAATCTAGGAGTCTTTGCAGGTATAAATACTGACACTTCTCTAGAGAATACAGTGCTGTCACCCACATGGCCAAAGTCACCTTTCCCATGAACATCACTTCCTCCTGGTTCTTCCAATAGTGGGGTATGCTAAATTCCCAAAATAGCAAGTACACAGGAGCCAGAAAAAGATGATAATCAAATGAGACTTAGAAAAGTGATAAGATGCAGAAACAGAAAACTGAATACCGCATGTTTTCACTTATAAGTAGGAGCTAAACATTGGGGACACATGGTCATAAGGATGGGAACAGATACAGGGGACTCCTAAAGGGATGGAGGTAAAGGTTGAAAAACCACCCACTAGGTGCCATGCTCACCACCTGGGCAACAGGTTCAACAGAAGCCCAAACCTCACCATCATGTAATATACCTATGAAACAAACCTACACATGTACCCCTTGAATCTAAGATGAAAAAAAAAAGAGTAATGAAATGTAATGCTTACATGCCTAACAAGTGTAATTAACTTTCTATTCACTTAATACATTTTTAAATACAGGGTTAAGGACAATATTACTATGTACTGACTGCATAAAGACAAAGACAAATGTTATTTATAAAGAATAACCATGAACATTTCTGGGACGGGCTATCAAGTGGTGCCTTCACAATCAATCATATCATTTTAAGAAGTATTCTGTCTTTTCAGAAAGTATTTTTAAAAAAGGAAATATCCCATACGAAAAAAATCACAGATCGGGCCCTGTTCAAATTTTCTATCTTTAAAAATTCATCTTAGGAGACATAAAGTAAAATCACATTTCACAGGAACGACAAAAAGGAATAGTAGTGGAATTATGTTGTTTTTACCCCAATAACTCTCATCACGCCTTCAACAGCTGCAAAGATAAAGTAAAGAAGCCCCAGTCCAATCACCCGATGCATGACTGTTCCCAAACGAGGCCTGGAATGAGGAGGAAGAAACAGAAAAACACAAAAAGCATGAGTAAGTAAAACGCACTGGAATACAGTAACTGGCACCATTTTTGATACCGGAAAAATCACCATCTCTAATCAAATCAGTCTGCTCCTGCCTCTGAGGTCTTTGTTTTAGCCATGAGTGTATTTCCTATGAACATATCAAAAACAGGCCCAGGAATAAAGGGTCTCCTCCTCTAGGACCTGAAGCTGTACTGATGTCCATGAAGCAACAGGTCACAAAAGTGCCAGAAAATTTTGCTGCTGAAATTCAGGCAATATAATGAACACCACCCAGGTACTTTGTCTATAGAATGGAAGAATACTTCCTGATGAAAGCTAGGAAGATAATTGCCAACTTGTAAGTGCCACTGGCAGGGATTATAATTTCATTCTTCCTGAGATCTGTCTTTTTAGAGATAATCCATTGATCTCATGAGTTGGGCAGAGAAAGAGCAGGATATTAGGAGACAGAACTCTTACCACCTCTCTTCTGATCGCTGCCTCTCAATACCCAAAACAACAGAGCTAACAGAATTTAGTTTTCTTTCTTTAAAATGAAAAGAGTTAAAATAACATTTTTGCTTCTTTAAAATATAAATGCGTTGGGAAAATGCAAAGACGGTGATTTTTACTATTAATAATTTGAAAATAGATGAAAATTTCATGACATCTGCAAATCAGAATTTATTGTACATAATACATTTTAGGACACTCAAAAATCCTCTTCTCAGAGTAATTAGGAAAAAAACTGGGTTTGGAAAAATATTCAAGATAGTTATTTTAAAACAAAACCTAAGTAAAAATTAAACTAACAGCAAAAGCTCATATTTAAGAATATTTACCTAATTTAGTGAATTTATTTTATTTCTTTTTGAGGTTTTAAAATAAAAATGGAATTTATTTGATAAATAGAACTTATATATTAATTCAAATACAAGCTTTCAAAAAGATTGAGTTATGCTAGTTTATGTTTTTTATAGGATTGATCCATTTTGTCTAAGTAGCTTAATTGATGGCTGTAGAGTTGTTCACAGGCTTTCTTTTTTTTTTATTTTAATTTTTATTATAAAGATGTAGGTACATTTCAAGTTTAGGTATACAAACACTAGTCATGCAGATACCCCTGTTGATGAGGTATGCCCCTCCCTCCCCTAGCAGTTTCCCTCAACTGCCAATCCCACCCCTAATTTAGTGAATTTAAACTGATTCATTATAACCAGCTACCCAGAATCCCCAAAGAGTCAGAATTGTTACTGCTGTGACTTTGTAACATTGAACAAAACATGCTAACAGTGAGAAGATTCATTCAAAAAGGGCTCGTGCCCTCACCTAATGGCTCAATCTCCTATTCCTTTCCCAGTAACAACACTATACTCACTGGTACCTGGTGTTCACAACCAGAACTACAAGATACGGCAACATTCCCCAACAAGAGAACTCAGTGTTCTCTGTACTGTACCAACAACATAAAAAGCATTTAAGAAGGAATCTCAATAAAAGCCTAATGAAAAAAAAGGTTTTCTGGCTAAAATCAAGCTCACTGCCCAATCCTGAGCTTACAGGCACACAAGCATGCATTCAATGCATATTCATACAGTGCCCACCATGTGTCAGGGACTGCCCTGGGCCTCACTGTCAAGGACACAAACAAGCAAAGCGCCTACTCCAAGGGACACACATCGAGTGTGGGGACAGACAATAAATATGACTATATACCTCAAGTGGCATTATAGAAAGGATGAGGGGACAGGGTAGCAGACAGCAAGTGCTATGTTAGGAATCCTGACAGGGCTCTCCTCCCTGGGAGGTGACAATGGAACAGACACCTGAAAGAAGGGAGGAAGAAAATCATGCTCAGAATCAGAAGAAGAACCTTGCAGGCAGAGGCATGTATTGCCCTGTGAGGAAGCATGCCTTGTCTTTAAGAAAAAGGATAAGAAAGCCAGCAGGATGGAGGAGAGGTTCAAGAAGGAGAGTGGTAGGAGATGAAGTCAGAAAAATAGTTGGCATCACTTCAAAAAAACCACAGAAGGGAATTTGGGTTTTACTGAGTAAAATAAGCAGTTCAGAAACAAGAATTGAGTTACATTTTAAAAGGATCATCTTGGCAACTGCTGTAGTATAGAAAGATTGGCAAGGGCAAAAGCAGGGAAACCAGTTAGAAAGCAAGCCTAAGCAATGGTTCAAGCAGGAAAGATGGAGGCGTGACCAGGGTGGTGGCCATGGCAAGACAGGACGGCTCATTCCGGATGTGCCCTGATGTTAGAGCTGTGGAACTGGAGGAGAGGTGGGGAAGTGAGTCACAGAGCAGAGGTCTGAGGCCTGAGCTTGGGGCACCCCAACGCCAGAGCTCAGGAACATGAGGGGGGTCCAGCAGAGAAGACCAGGAAGGAGCAGTCAATGAGATGAAGAGGAACGGAAGATGAACTCCTGGAAGTCAGGCAAAGCCAGGTCTCCCTGACTGAAGCTACTCACTGGACAGTGAATGATGGCCAAGGGAGCCACGTGATCTTGCAGGGGGAGGGCATAGTGACCTTGCAGTCTCAGAGGAGCAATGAGGGCAAAACCTCACCAGGAGATGGTCAAAAGAGGATGAGAGATTTTAGCCAGAGAGTTGTCAGTGCAAGCGCAGACAACTCATTTGAAAAGTTCTGCTACACAGGGTGAGGAGAAACGACATATAAGCAGAAGAGGCCATGTGGGGCCAAGGGAGGGCTTTGTTTTTAAAGGTGGTAGAAATAACGAAATGATGACGAAAGTAACGCACCAGAGAAGAAAACTGATGATACAGCAGAAAATGGAACTGACCGTGAGCAGTTGCTTTAACAGATAAGAGGGCATAAGGGCAGAGATGGTCTGTGATGATCAAGAGGCAGAAAGTGCTGCATGTGGTCAAGACAGATGTGAGGAAAATGACAGGGTCTGAGGGCAGGAATGCAGTGAAATTCCCTCTGATGGCTTCTACTTCCTCAGAATCAAGTCAGCTGAGAGGGAAATGGGTAGGGTACAGGAGGTCTGAGGAGAAACAAGGAGTAAAATGGTCCTCTGCAGAGATGGGGTTGAGAAAAGCAATCAGCAAGGGAATCCAGTACAATTGCCAGCAGCACTAAAGACACCCTTAAAGTTCAAGGACATGAACTCAAAGTGAGCCCAGGCGCTGTTGTCCAGTGCTTTTCTCAAGCAAACTGCTTGGGGGTGAGCCTGAAGCAGATGGAAAGCTGGATTCATTGAGGATGTGGTTTTGCCAAGAAGGAAGACAAAGAGAAAGGCAGAGGTGTCAGCACGCTCCTGAACCAAGGAATCTAAGCATCAGGAAGAAGGTGAGAACATAAGATGGAAAGGGACAGTGCTAGGTGCTAGGGTCAAAAGGCCAGCGGCTACATTAGAGTCAAAAACAACTGAAGCTGACATCAGAGAAAGTAGATAGAAAAGAGGAGGAGACAGTTGAAAAATAGATGGCTTAAAATTCAGATTATGAAGAGGGTACAGGGCCGGGCTTGGTGGCTCAGCCTGTAATCCCAGCACTTTGGGAGGCCAAGGTGAGTCGATTGCCTGAGCCCGCAGGTTCGAGACCCGCCCGGGCAACTTGGCGGGACCTCATCTCTACAATAAATCAAAAATTAGCTGGGCACGGTAGCACGCGCCTGTAGTTCCAGCTACTTGGAAGGCTGAGGCGGAAGGATCGCCGGGGCCCAGCAGGTTGAGGCTGTGGTGGCCGGGAACGTGCCACTGCACTCCAGTCTGGGCGATGAAGTGAGACTCCAACTCAAAAAAATAAAAATTAAAATTAAAATTAAAATTAAAAAAAAAATGAAGAGGGAACAGTGATAAATAATAACAAGGTCTAGAAAATGACCATGGGAATCAGTTGCTGAAATGAGGCCAAGGGTAAGAGCAGGAGAGGTGAGGAGGTGTTACTTAAGAGGTCATCCATATGTTGCTAAAATCGTAGGGAATCCCGACAGAGAAAATGCTGGAAGGAAGAAGATAAAGCAGGTGACCACAGAGCTAAAGGATGAGGGAGAAATCTGGAAGTTCACAGGTGACCACAATAAGATGCAGCAGGTGATCCAGGCTAAAGGCTTGAAGAAGGAAGAGCAAAGTTCTGAAAAAAGCAATGAGGATAAAGAGGACAATTTCTCCCATATTCATGCCCAGTGATACACAGGTATGAGGAGAAAAAGTCCCAGAAGAAGAAAGATCCAGAAGAAGCAGAGTCCTCAGGGGGCAGAGGTTTTAGTTCTCAGGTTTCAGTCAGAAATTTTAGTGATTTGTTTAATTCACTCTTTTTTTTTACAACACTCAAATACAATCTTAAAAACTTAACTATACAGTCTAGAAGACAAAAAATGGTTTGAACTTCAAGAATTATTTTAGATTTTCCATTATTCTTCAAGCTGATTATTTATTCACCTAACTATAAAAAGTTACTGGAATTCAAAGTCAAGATCTTTATTTAAAGATAAAACAGTCAGTACATGGAAATCTTTTAAAAATATTTCTTAAAGATTTTTCCCTAAAGGATTTGCATTATGATACTGAGAAGTTTCCATTTCCACAAAGGTCATATCATAGATGGACCGAATCACTGGACTGGAGACATGGCATCTTTTCAGCACACCAATACTTACTTTACAATGCCATAACCCAAGCTCACAATAATCACGAGGAGGCGAGCCAATGTCCTCTTAATTGCAGATATCAATTCCGCAAACACCAATAAACTTTGGGCTGAGGAGGAAAAAAGAAAACAGCTCACTATGTGCACATCTGAAAGCCTGCGAACCAAGATTCTAGACATGTACTATAGACAACTACATTCTGATCTCAGACTAATTAGCCATATTTGATTTAAGCCGCCTAATACAACTGATGATTGAAAATGCCAGTGAAGAGGAATTCACTCCCATCTATCTGATCAGTCCTACTGGGCACAGCTCCTGTAAGTTAGCCTGACATCTGTCTCCCTGCACTTCCCTCTGTTCTCGTTCTTCCCCTTGAGGCTACACAAAACTGTAGCTCTTCTTGTCCTATATAAACTTGAAAACCATATATCCTCTAGAGTTCTCTTTTCTCCAGGATGTCTTCGTCATGAATTCACTTAATGTACTACTGGGTGGCTATAATAGTAAGAGACACCTTGATCCCTGCCTTCATGGAGCTTGCACTGTGGTTAAGCCAAATAAACAGAACTTGGTGTGGTAAGTTCTAGAAGTAACACAGTATCCCTGAGACTAGGAAGAAGGCTAATCTAATCCACACCTGGGGGAGGCCAGAGGATCCAGAAAAAGTTTGGAAAAAGTAACTCTAAATTAGGACTTGAAGGTTTGAAGGTTACATAGGAGTTAAGTACTTGGGGAATAGGAGGAGGAAGGGCAAAGCAAGGAAAAGGGCACAAGCAAAGGTTTGGAGGAGGAAAGAAGAAAGGCAAAACATGCTGCAAGAAGTTCAGTATGTCTGCAGCAGAGAGTAGTATGGCAGATGTCAAGAAAAGAGGTTAATGATAAAGGCAGAGAACAGTCATGTGGGGTTTAGGGCCCTGTTATACAGTCTGGAGTCAATGCTCAGGGCAGCAGGAGGTCAGTAACTGTAACCAAAGGAGTAAAAAAAGGTATTGGTAAACTACAGCTCATGGACCAAACCTGGACTTACATCTGTTTTTGGAAATAGTTTTATTGAAACACAACCATGCCCATTTGTTATGTGTCTTCTTTCATGCTGCAATGGCAGAGCTGAGTAGTTACAACAGAGACCATATGATCTACAAAACCAAAAAGATTTACTTTTACTGACTGCTGGAATACAGTGGATGGCTTTATTTTACCAAGACTGCTCTACCTACAATGGCTTGGAGAGGAACAAGACTGCAGGCAAGGAAAACGCCCAGGAAGCTATTCCAGAAATCCAGGTAAGAGTACCGGCAGTGAAGATGGAGCAGAGTATAACCAGTTGTTAATTCACCTAATATTTTTAGTTTGCATTGTTTTTAGCTCCATCTAGTCTGCAAGAAATCACAAGAGACCTTGTCAAATGCCTTGAAGATAGATCTGGAATTTGAGGGAGAGGAAGAAGGCAAGAAGGATGGCCCCGATCTACTGGCAGTGCCATCCAGTGAGAGGAACACTTGGAAGAACAGCATGCTTGGGGTGGGGTGAGTCAGTACAGACAGAAAGGATGAGTCCCATTTCTGCGATTAGGAGGCTGAGAGATCTGCAAGGCATTTCAGACATTTACAGTAGAGAATTCGTTAGGAAGAAGACACTGGATGAGCTCTCCAAGAAAGTACAGTATATAGCCGGGCTCAGTGGCTCAGCCTGTAATCCCGCACTTTGAGAGGCTGAGGTGAGTGGATTGCCTGAGCCCGCGGGTTCGAGACCCACCTGGGCAACTTGGCAAGACCTCATCTCTACAATAAATAAAAAAATTAGCCGGGCATGGTAGCGCGCCTATAGTTCCAGCTACTTAGAAGGCTGAGGCGGAAGGATCGCCGGAGCCCAGCGGCCACTGCACTCCAGTCTGGGTGACAG